>VXCM01009444.1:0-13585 GCA_014773175.1 Lucifuga dentata | reverse complement strand
GGAGGCAGATGATTCGCTGTGGTGACCCCTGAAGGGAAAGCCCAAAGGAAAAGAAGAAGAAGAAGGCTCGTAGGAGATTTAGCAAATATCTATGGAGTGGGTTGGGATGTAAAGTTAATATTGCAGAGTGGGGGTAAAAGGGTAGCCATGCCCCTTTTGTATATTATTGGACAAAAAGTGTTTAATTTATGTTTTAACTTTGGCTGTTTTATTTATTTAGTAAACTGTTCCCTTTTTCATCCCTTTGCATGTCATACAAACTCAAACAAAAAAAACAACTTGCCTAGTGACTCAGAAATGATCACATGCATGAAACCCTGCATGTGATCGTGTCGTTGCATCACCTGTCCTGATCAGGTGCACCNCACGCAGGCGAATAAAAACCTCAGCAGAGACGTTTTGTTGTGGAGACTCGCCTGACAGGTAAAACCTCCTGATACTCTACAGGTACTTCAGTATTTCTGCTGACAAAACTTTAGATTTATTATGTGTTGAGTTATTATGTAGTATTTATGTAGTATGTGTATGTGTAGTAGTTTTTATGTAGTATGTGTTATTATGTGTTATGATTTATCTGTTGTGTCCTGAAGACTTAACTTTTCTTTTCCTAAAACGAGAGGAAATCTGCCAGTAATGTTAAAATTTATCTAATAAAAATCACTTTTCTACATGTTTTCTCTTTTTTTTTTTGATTCAGTTGCTTTTTTTTATCCTGACGTTCCCATAAAATTCCTGAAACCAGCTGAAGTGAATAATCTCGTGGAAGGTTTCCAGGATTTTATTCTGGACAGAATGAGCTGATCTGACTGGTCGCCGGCTACCTGACTAACACAAGTTAAAGGAACATACCAGTGATTTTCCAATAAATAAAACCATCATGCATGTTATGTTACGGCCAACCATTTTCTAAAACATGCTGTAGGTGTAATAAGGATTAGAATTGTTTTTCCTACCTTCCAGGCAGCCATTGGTTTCAGTTTATTCCAGTAGCGATAAAAATAAACTTGGAGACATGAAATTTAAAAATCTCCATATTATCAAATCATTTTTTTTCCTGTTATCAAGTCTGATTTTCTTCTTATTTTAAAGAACCATTCCACCATTTAGCATGTTTGAGCGTAATATATTCCAATTTCATACATGTAACGTTACATCAATCATTTCCTAAAGCATACTACTGGAACGGTGAATTATAAATGTTTTTCCTACCTTCCAGACCTCCATTGGTTTCAGTTCATTCTGCTATTAAAATCAACTTGTTGATACTGTAAACGTTCTTGGGATAGGTAATCCATCATCACCAACAAGACGTGTATTCAGGTTTTTTTAGAAGTTATGTAATTTTAGTGTTTAAGCTCAATAAAAAGCGTGGAGTGAATGTATGCCTCCACCGGGGAATATAGTCCCAAAAGAAGACCTGCGTTTATGGAAAAATTTAAAGGACCGTGACTTCATAAGGCTGTGTAACTATTAGCAGGAGAAACATGGATTTTTAAGGTGGGTGTATCACTTGAATATTTGATTTTGAAAGATTAAGAGATTTAGCAAAATATCAGGAAAACTGAAATACGGTTTTATCCTTTGGGAAATGATTGTCAGTAACGTAATATGTATGAAAACTGAATATATTAGGCTCTAACATGCAGAATGGGTGGTATGGTCCTTTAACTGGAGTTGAACATAAACTTATCAGTGGAACTTAATTCTTTAAAAAAAAAAAAAAGAAGTAACTTCTGTTTGCCTGTGAATGATTCACATGAACAGCAAAACCAAAACTGATTTTTTAGATTCAGGAAGTGACCTCAGCACGATGCGTCAGAGCTTCAGATAAACAGGACCTGCTGCAGGTCACGTGTTCACATCCACATGTTTCCACCAAACTCTTTCCCACAGCAGAGACAAGGTCACGTATGACTGATCAGACATACAGAAAAACCTAAAAGCTAAATCTGATCAGGTCGTTTTGTTATTGGTATTAAATCCTCAAAGCTATTTTTCTGATGTAATGAATAAAATCCACCAGTGCAGTCAGAGTATTTAGTCTGTTTCTGGTAAAAAATCAGCTGGTTTCAGGAGGATCAGGATCTTCAAACGACACTAGATTCCAGCTCCTCCGTGTGTTTTGTGTGTTTTAGGATGCGCTGGCTCTGGGTTCTGGTTCTGGTTCTGGTTTCGGCTCCGAGTCTGAGCGACTCTCTGCTGCTTGGAGCCTTCAACATCAAATCGTTTGGAGACAAGAAAGCTTCCAACAGCACTCTGATGGACATCATCAGCACGGTCTGACATTCACCTGAAACATTTTTCATGTCTTTCCTTCTGAACATTTCTGCTTTTGAATGTAGAAACTTATTTTCTGTCTATGCTCGACCCTCAGATATCAAACTTTGTGCTGACCTTTGACCTGTGACATTTATGGCTGTGCCAGACGTTCATATCATATATCATTCATAATAAAACCAGTATAATTTCTTATATGATAAAAATCTGTCACATGACAATACTGACGATATCACAGCATGATGACATGTTGAAGCATTTTCATAAAATGCTTCACAAAAAGAAACTAAACATGTCTGAAAGTATCAGCTCAGCATCTGATGAACTGAAATGGTTCAGCTACAAGCTAACTGCTAACAACTACAAGCTAACAGCTACAAGCTAACTGTCAACAGCTAACGGAGGAAACAGCAAAACTTTTCTCCACCTGAAGCAGAAACACCTGCTGATTTGTGTTTTCGGCTCTGCTGCAGATCGTTCATCGTTATGACATCATTCTGATCCAGGAAGTGAGGGACAGCGATCTGTCAGCGACCAAAAAACTGATGCAGCGTGTCAATGAGTCAGAACACACACACACACACACACACACACACAAGACCGGAGGCTTTTTTATTATTATTAACTGCTGAAAATCTCCTGCTACAAACAAGCAAAATATTGTCTAATCTGGTGAATTTCAAAAGTCAAAAAAGTCAAAAAAATGAGTCGGTGGTGAAAAAAAATGACTTCAGATTTCTTGAAAACATCAAATTTGAGCCGAAACAAATGCCATCGTACCAAATCACAGCCAGGTATCCTTAAAAGACTCTAATAATCCAGCAGATGATGCCTGATGATTTTATTCTCTTCAGAAAAATTAATGTAGAATAATTTTAAACTTTCTGAGGCTCGTCTTCTGCTTGTTTTTTATCAGAGGTTTTCCTCAGGTCACGTATCGACACGTCGTCAGTGAGCCGCTGGGTCGCAGCTCGTATAAGGAGAGATACCTGTTCCTCTACAGGTATTCATTCATTCTTACAGGCAGAATAAATGGTGAAGTATCGTGGAAAACTCCATGACTGTACAGCAGAAAAATTCCTCTGCTGGATTTGTTTTTCATTAAATCAGAGTTTTGTTCTGTAACTAAAATGTGATTCTTAAGTCGATATTTCCTGCAGCACGTGACGGTGGGATGAGAACCAACAACCTGATGACTGAGTGAGGAGGAGCAGAAAATTTAAATGTCATTTCTGTTTTTTCTGCAGGGAGCAGACGGTGTCTGTGGTTAAAAACTACACGTATGACGATGGCTGTGAGCCGTGTGGAACCGACACCTTCAACCGAGAGCCGTTTGTCGTCATGTTCTCGTCCCGTCACAGCGGTACGGTGAGACAGGAAATGATTTTTCCCCAAAACCACAGAGGAAGAAAATACTAACTACAGTCCTGAAGTGAAATGTTAATGTAGTAAATACAAACTTAGGAAACTTTTAGACCAATAGAATTTAATTTATTTATTTCTGTCAGGTGAAAACCTTGTATCTTCACTTTTATATAGTTTCATGCTTTGAAGAAATTAAAGTAAAATAGGAAACAGCGCACCATGTGGCCATTCTGTCTTTTTTTGTCAAACAACTCCTGAATCTTTTTCCCTCAGATTCTATCAGGATAAATCAGCCATTTCTGCCTAAACGTATTTTCTACCATTTATGCTTTTTCTCTGTAATTCCTTCTACAATTTTCATCTACTCTTCACCAAATTTGGTTTATATTTGAATGAGCCATAAGAAAAATCAATTCATTATTTTTTTAAAATTCCAAAATGTGTTTCCTGCCAAGTTGTTGTAGGCTGTTTAACCACAGTAATTCACATCAATCACATTTAGATGAGCTGCACACCTATCAGCTCCTAGCGATTCTAAATACCCGTCGCTGCTCCTTTGAGTTCTGGGGCGGGGTTACACAAGGAGGCGGGGTTACATCTTGGGTGATTTAGGCTTAAGGTAGAGTAACATGTAACATGTAACCTTGCCACAAACTCCAAGACACAGCAAAGACACAGTCAGCTGTCCTGCAAACTTTGAAGGCCATGATCTCAGATTTATGCAGGATTAAAACAAGATTTAAATATTTTCCAAAAATCATGACTGCTATCAGCCAATCACTGTTATGAAGCAGATCCACATTTAAAATATTTTTCGAAAGGTGGATTTAGAGACTTGCACGTCCCTGATGGAGCGATGAGCACCTGCTTACCTTCTAAACGTCTTCTGTTTCGTAGCCGTGAAGAACTTCGTCCTGATCCCTCAGCACACGTCTCCAGACTCCGCCGTGGAAGAAGTGGACGCTCTGTACGACGTGGTGGCTGATGTTCAAAACCGCTGGAAGACCAATGTGAAAACACTCTCCTCAAATCTAATGACACAGAAACAAAATGATGGAAGTGTATAAGTTATTGTTATAGCTATAGTAAAACTATAGTAAGTGTATAGTAAGACTATAGTAAGTGTATACTAAGGCTATAGTAAGTGTATAGTAAGACTTAGTAAGTGTATAGTAAGACTATAGTAAGTGTATAGTAAGATTATAGTAAGTGTATAGTAGGACTACAGTAAGTGTGTAATAAGACTATAGTAACTGTATAGTAAGACTATAGTAAGTGTATAGTAAGGCTATAGTAAGTGTATAGTAAAACTAGTAAGTGTGTAATAATACTATAGTAAGTGTATAGTATGATAGGTCTGGTAAAGTGTATAATAATATAATGTATCCAGGACATCGTGCTGCTGGGCGACTTCAACACAGGCTGCAGATATGTGATGGGTTCAGACTGGGAAAAGATTCGACTCTTCACCGACAAGAGTTTCCATTGGCTGATCACTGACGAGGCCGACACCACTGTGTCACACACCAACTGCCCCTACGACAGGTCAGAGATGTTTACGAGTCACAAAATTCAGGTCCAAGTCAGGTCTCAAGTCTGTGAAAGACATCTGAAGTCTCTGAGAGATAAACTTATGTCAAATACAAAGTCTTTTAGATAGTCTGCAATGTTTCCTATAGGTTGAAAATGTGCTTGTGGTGGTGGGGTGGTGGGCAGGCATCCAAGCCCCCCCCCAACAACAAACAAACAAACAAACAAATAAACAAACAAACAAACAAAAAAAAACAAGGCTAACTATGCAATAGAAGATTCCAACAAAAGTTTAACATGGCTATTTGACTTTAAAAGTGCAAAAACCACTCAGATCTAGTTGAAAATGGCTGCTACCAGGCTGTATACTACTGGTTGCTAGGCAACAACAATAACACAACACGCGCATTTTCATTCAAACTCAGCGGGGGTTTTAAAGGAAAACTAAAGAAAGTAATTAACTATAACACAGCAGAGGGAAACTTTGGTGAGAATCATGGAGGTTACATATATTTTAAAATTAGAAATAATGACCTCGCTGTAATATAAGCCTGGTTAAAAAAACAAAAAAAAACAAGGAGCACTTTTAACCACTATTTGGGCATTTCGGATACGCTCATAAGGAAGGAGATAGATGCTGGTCTACAGGGATTTTGCTATAAAATGGATACCATATTTTAGTGTTGTTTTGGTCAGTGGTTTGATGACATCATTAAATGTATATTTTTTTTAAGGCTGGATTGTCCTGCGAAACCTGGGCGGGTCTTACTTTACCTGGATGGGCCGCTCAAGTTTCGCCTATGTATGGAAACCCTGGTCTGAGTCAGTTTCTTAATAATGATTCAGACTTCAAAACAGAATGGCTATTTCCACCTTAAGGCACAATACTCTGTTTGAAAATCAAGTAAATGACAGCGTCAGGGCAAAATCTCAGTCCAATCAGTAAAAATCAAAGGTGCTATACTCATACTGATACTAATACTGACAGTAAACAACATACAGAACCAAAAAAAAAGGAGGAAAAAATATTATACCTAGAATGTACAGTGATGATTAGCAACAGAATTTAATGTTTGACTTTATTTTGACGTTCTAAATAGTAAAATGCTATTAGCTAGGTAGCAGTTTTATGGGTATCAGTTAAAAATAAACACCTGAAGTACAGAAAATTAACTGCATTACATGTGAGTAATATTGCAGCTAAATACTCTGCTAACATTTATGCTAATATTTATAATAACCTATCTGATAGCAATCTGCTTACCCAACTACTCAACCATTTGTTACAGTCACCTAACAAGTCCAGTAAACCTGTTACAAACCTGTATGTTGACCATTCTGTTACTGCTTGAAAGCCTATTTTCAACCTGTATGCTAACAATTCTATTAAATTTGAAATCATTCTTATTTCTACTGTATATGAAATAGGGTTATGGTTAGAAATTGTATAGTAAGTGTATAGTAAGACTATAGTAAGTGTTTAGTAAGACTATAGTAAGAGTATAGTAAGTGTATAGTAAGACTATAGTAAGTGTATAGTAAGACTATAGTAAGTGTATAGTTAGACTTACTAAGTGGATAGTAAGTTTATAATAAGACTATAGTAAGTGTATAGTAAGACTTAGGAAGTGTATAGTAAGATTATAGTAAGACTATAGTAAGTGTATAGTAAGACTTAGTAAGTGTATAGTAAGATTATAGTAAGTGTATAGTAAGTGTATAGTAAGACTTAGCAAGTGTATAGTAAGACTATAGTAAACGTATAGTAAGACTATAGTAAGTGTATTGCAAGTGTATACTAAGGCTATAGTAAGTATATAGTAAGACTTAGTAAGTGTATAGTAAGGCTATAGTAAGTATATAGTAAGACTATAGTAAATGTATAGTAAGACTATAGTAAGTGTATAGTAAGACTTAGTAAGTGTATAGTAAGATTATAGTAAGTGTATAGTAAGTGTATAGTAAGACTTAGCAAGTGTATAGTAAGACTATAGTAAACGTATAGTAAGACTATAGTAAGTGTATTGCAAGTGTATACTAAGGCTATAGTAAGTATATAGTAAGACTTAGTAAGTGTATAGTAAGGCTATAGTAAGTATATAGTAAGACTATAGTAAATGTATAGTAAGACTATAGTAAGTGTACAGTAAGACAATCCTAAGTGTATAGTAAGACTTAGGAAGTGTATAGTAAGACTATTGTAAGTGTTTAGTAAGACTATAGTAAGACTATAGTAAGTGTATAGTAAGACTATAGTAAGTGTATAGTAAGACTATAGTAAATGTATACTAAGACTATAGTAAGTGTACAGTAAGACAATCCTAAGTGTATAGTAAGACTTAGGAAGTGTATAGTAAGTCTATAGTAAATGTATAGTAAGACTATAGTAAGTGTATAGTAAGACATAGCAAGTGTATAGTAAGACTATAGTAAGTGTATAGTAAGTGTATAGTAAGATTATAGTAAGACTATAGTAAGTGTATAGTAAGACTTAGGAAGTGTATAGTAAGACTATAGTAAGTGTATAGTAAGACTATAATAAGTGTATAGTTAGACTATTGTAAATGTAAAGTAAGACTATAGTAGGTGTATAGTAAGCCTTAGTAAGTGTATAGTAAGACTTAGTAAGTTTATAGTAAGACTTAGTAAGTGTATAGTAAAACTATAGTAAGTGGATAGTAAGACTTAGTAAGTGGATAGTAAGTATATATTAAGGCTATAGTAAGTGTGAAGTAAGACTATAGCAAGAGTATAGTAAGACTATAGTAAGTGTACAGTAAGACTATCCTAAGTGTATAGTAAGACTTAGTAAGTGTATAGTAAGATTATAGTAAGTGTATAGTAAGTGTATAGTAAGACTTAGCAAGTGTATAGTAAGACTATAGTAAACCTATAGTAAGACTATAGTAAGTGTATTGTAAGACTATAGTAAGTGTATAGTAAAACTTAAGAAGTGTATAGTAAGACTATAGTAAGACTATTGTAAGTGTATAGTAAGACTATAGTAGGTGTATAGTAAGACTATAGTAAGTGTATAGTAAAACTATAGTGTTTNTGTATAGTAAGACTATAGTAGGTGTATAGTAAGACTATAGTAAGTGTATAGTAAAACTATAGTGTTTAGTAAGACTATAGTAAGTGTATACTAAGGCTATAGTAAGTATATACTAAGGCTATACTAAGTGTATAGTAAGACTTAGTAAGTATATAATAAGACTATAGTAAGATTATAGTAAAACTTAGCAAGTGTATAGTAAGACTATACTAAGTGTATAGTAAGGCTTAGGAAGTGTATAGTAAGACTATAGTAAGTGTATAGTAAAACTTAGGAAGTGTATAGTAAGACTATAGTAAGTGTATAGTAAGACTATTGTAAGTGTATAGTAAGACTATAGTAGGTGTATAGTAAGACTATAGTAAGTGTATAGTAAAACTATAGTGTTTAGTAAGACTATAGTAAGTGTATACTAAGGCTATAGTAAGTATATACTAAGGCTATACTAAGTGTATAGTAAGACTTAGTAAGTATATAATAAGACTATAGTAAGATTATAGTAAAACTTAGCAAGTGTATAGTAAGACTATACTAAGTGTATAGTAAGGCTTAGGAAGTGTATAGTAAGACTATAGTAAGACTATGTAAGTGTATAGTAAGACTATAGTAAGTGTATAGTAAAACTTAGGAAGTGTATAGTAAGACTATAGTAAGTGTATAGTAAGACTATTGTAAGTGTATAGTAAGACTATTGTAAATGCATAGTAAGACTATAGCAGGTGTATAGTAAGTGTATAGTAAGATTATAGTAAGACTATGTAAGTGTATAGTAAGACTATAGTAAGTGTATAGTAAGACTATTGTAAGTGTATAGTAAGACTATTGTAAATGCATAGTAAGACTATAGCAGGTGTATAGTAAGTGTATAGTAAGATTATAGTAAGACTATGTAAGTGTATAGTAAGACTATAGTAAGTGTATTGTAAGACTTTAGTAAGTGTATAGTAAAACTTAGGAAGTGTATAATAAGACTATTGTAAGTGTATAGTAAGACTATAGTAAGTGTATAGTAAAACTATACTAAGTGTTTAGTAAGACTATAGTAAGAGTATAGTAAGTGTATAGTAAGAGTGTAGTAAGTGTATAGTAAGACTATAGTAGGTATATAGTAAGTGTATAGTAAGTGTATACTAAGACTATAGTAAACGTATAGTAAGACTATTGTAATTGTATTGTAAGACTATAGTAAACGTATAGTAAGACTATAGTAAGTGTATTGTAAGACTATAGTAAGTGTATTGTAAGACTATAGTAAGTGTATAGTAAAACTTAGGAAGTGTATAGTAAGACTATTGTAAGTGTATAGTAAGACTATAGTAAGTGTATAGTAAAACTATAGTAAGAGTATAGTAAGACTATAATAAGTGTATAGTAAGACTTAGGAAGTGTATAGTAAGACTTAGTAAATGTATAGTAGGTGTATAGTAAGGCTATAGTAAGTGCATAGTAAGTGTATAGTAAGATCATAGTAAGACTATAGTAAGTGTATAGTAAGATTATAGTAAATGTATAGTAAGTGTATAGCAGATTATAGTAAGACTATAGTGAGACTATACTAAGTGTATACTAAGACTTAGGAAGTGTATAGTAAGGCTATAGTAAAGCTATAATAAGTGTATAGTAAGACTATAGTAGGTGTATAGTAAGACTATAGTAGGTGCATAGTAAGACTATAGTANGACTATAGTAAGTGTATAGTAAGATTATAGTAAATGTATAGTAAGTGTATAGCAGATTATAGTAAGTCTATAGTGAGACTATACTAAGTGTATACTAAGACTTAGGAAGTGTATAGTAAGTCTATAGTAAGACTATAGTAAGTGTATAGTAAGAGTATTGTAAGACTATAGTAAGGCTATAGTAAAGCTATAATAAGTGTACAGTAAGACTATAGTAGGTGTATAGTAAGACTATAGTAGGTGCATAGTAAGACTATAGTAAGTGTTTAGTAAGACTATAGTAAGAGTATAGTAAGAGTATAGTAAGTGTATAGTAAGAGTATAGTAAGTGTATAGTAAGACTTAGTAAGTGTATAGTAAGATTATAGTAAGACTACAGTAAGTGTATAGTAAGACTATAGTAAATGTATAGTAAGTGTATAGTAGATTATAGTAAGACTATAGTGAGACTATACTAAGTGTATACTAAGACTTAGGAAGTGTATAGTAAGACTATAGTAGGTGTATAGTAAGACTATAGTAGGTGCATAGTAAGACTATAGTAAATGTATAGTAAGTGTATAGTAAGACTTAGTAAATGTATAGTAAGACTATAGTAAGTGTATAGTAAGTGTGTAATAAGACTATAGTATGTGTATGGTAAGACTATAGTAAGTGTATACTAAGGCTATAGTAAGTATATACTAAGGCTATAGTAAGTGTATAGTAAGACTTTGTAAGTGTATAATAAGACTATAGTAAGTGTATAGTAAGACTTAGTAAGTGTATAGTAAGCGTAAGTGTCTTACTATAGTAAGTGTATAGTAAGACTTAGTAAGTGGATAGTAAGATTATAGTAAGACTATAGTAAGTGTATAGTAAGACTAGGAAGTGTATTGTAAGTGTAAGACTATGTAAGTTTATAGTAAGACTATAGTAAGTGGATACTAAGACTTCGTAAGTGGATAGTAAGTATATAGTAAGACTATAGCAAGAGTATAGTAAGACTATCCAAAGTGTATAGTAAGACTTAGTAAGTGTATAGTAAGTGTAAGACTATGTAAGTTTATAGTAAGACTATAGTAAGTGGATACTAAGACTTCGTAAGTGGATAGTAAGTATATAGTAAGACTATAGCAAGAGTATAGTAAGACTATCCAAAGTGTATAGTAAGACTTAGTAAGTGTATAGTAAGTGTAAGACTATGTAAGTTTATAGTAAGACTATAGTAAGTGGATACTAAGACTTCGTAAGTGGATAGTAAGTATATAGTAAGACTATAGCAAGAGTATAGTAAGTGTATAGGAAGTTATAGTAAGTGTATAGTAAGACTATCCGAAGTGTATAGTAAGACTACAGTAAGTGTATAGTAAAACTTAGGAAGTGTATAGTAAGACTTAGTAAATGTATAGTAAAACTTAGGAAGTGTATAGTAAGACTTAGTAAATGTATAGTAAGACTATAGTAAGTGTATAGTAAGACTATAGTAAGTGTATAGTAAGATCATAGTAAGACTATAATAAGTGCATAGTAAGAATATAGTAAATGTATAGTAAGTGTATAGTAGATTATAGTAAGACTATACTAAGTGTATACTAAGACTTAGGAAGTGTATAGTAAGTCTATAGTAAGACTATCCGAAGTGTATAGTAAGATTATAGTAAGACTATAGCAAGTGTATAGTAAGACTATAGCAAGACTATAGCAAGTGTATAGTAAGACTATAGCAAGTGTATAGTAAGACTTAGCAAGTGTATAGTAAGACTATAGTAAATGTATAGTAAGACTATAGTAAATGTATAGTAAGACTTAGTAAGTGTATAGTAAGACTATACTAAGTGTATACTAAGACTTAGAAAGATTATAGTAAGACTTAGAAAGTGTATAGTAAATGTATAGTAAGACTATAGTAAATGTATAGTAAGACTATAGTAGGTGTATAGTAAGACTATAGCAAGAGTATAGTAAGACTATCCGAAGTGTATAGTAAGACTTAGTAAGTGTATAGTAAGTGTAAGATTATGTAAGTTTATAGTAAGACTATGTAAGTTTATAGTAAGATAATAGTAAGACTACAGTAAGATAATAGTAAGACTACAGTAAGATAATAGTAAGACTATAGTAAGTGTATAGTAAGATCATAGTAAGACTATAGTAAGACTATAATAAGTGCATAGTAAGAATATAGTAAATGTATAGTAAGTGTATAGTAAGATAATAGTAAGACTATAGTAAGACTTAGGAAGTGTATAGTAAGACTTAGGAAGTGTATAGTAAGTGCATAGTAAGACTATAGTAAGTGTATACTAAGGCTATAGTAAGTATATACTAAGGCTATAGTAAGTGTATAGTAAGACTNTATAGTAAGTGTATACTAAGGCTATAGTAAGTATATACTAAGGCTATAGTAAGTGTATAGTAAGACTATAGTAAATGTATAGTAAGACTATAGTAGGTGCATAGTAAGACTATAGTAAATGTATAGTAAGACTATAGTAAATGTATAGTAAGACTATAGTAAGTGTATAGTAAGTGTGTAATAAGACTATAGTATGTGTATGGTAAGACTATAGTATGTGTATACTTAGTATAGCCTTAGTATAGACTTACTATAGCCTAAGTGTATAGTAAGACTTTGTAAGTGTATACTAAGGCTATAGTAAGTGTACAGTAAGACTATAGTAAGTGTACAGTAAGACTATACGAAGTGTATAGAAAGACTTAGTAAGTGCATAGTAAGATTATAGTAAGACTACAGTAAGTATATAGTAAGACTGAGCAAGTGTATAGTAAGACTGAGCAAGTGTATAGTAAGACTATAGTAAGTGTATTGTAAGGCTAGTAAGTGTATTGTAAGACTTAGTAAGTGTATACTAAGATTATAGTAAGACTTAGAAAGTGTATAGTAAATCTATAGTAAGTCTTACTATAAACTTACTAAGTGTATAGTAAGATTATAGTAAGACTATACTAAGTGTATAGCAAGACTATACTTAGACTTGTAAATGTAAAGTAAGCCTTAGTAAGTCTATAGTAAGACTATAGTAAGTGTATAGCAAGACTATAGTAAGTTGATAGTAAGCCTTAGTAAGTGGATAGTAAGACTATATTAAGTGTATAGTAAGATTTAGTAAGTATGTAGTATGACTATAGGAAGTGTATACTAAGGCTATAGGAAGTGTATAGTAAAACTATAGTAGGTGTATAGGAAGTGTATAATAAGACTATAGTAAGTGTATAGTAAGATTATGTTAAGATTATAATAAGTGTATAGTAAGACTATAGTACAGCTATAGTAAGTGTATCTTAAGTGTTTTGTAATACTATAGTAAGACTATTAAATATATATTAAGACTCTAGTAAGACTATAGTAAGTGTATAATAAGAGTATAGTAAGACTTAGTAAGACCTCTTCAGGAGTCAAGACTGTATAGAAAGGCTATAATCTTAATACAGTCTTTCCATACACTTTACCAGCTTGGTTCTGACTTTGAATATGCAAAGTTTTTTGTCAATTGTAGAAGCAAAAAAAAAAAAAAAAAAAAAAAAACAGTTTTGGATAAAAATCAAGATGGCAGAAGATGTATGCAGGGTAGAAGAGGTTGGACTAAACCATTCGATCTACATCTTTAATCAGTCAATCTGTGTTAGTTCTTACAGAGCACACCGCCACTCAAAAAGATTCTATACCATCACATTC
>VXCM01009443.1:0-13024 GCA_014773175.1 Lucifuga dentata | reverse complement strand
GGAGGCAGATGATTCGCTGTGGTGACCCCTGAAGGGAAAGCCGAAAGGAAAAGAAGAAGAGTGTTTCAGCCTGTGATTGGCTGGCGACCTGTCCAGGTGCAGCTATGATGGATAGATGATATCTACAGTATTCAGAGCAGCAAATGACACAGTGCTGCTGATTCCAGTAAAAAACACACGTGGAATAGTGACACCCGTGGGGCTTCAGGGCCCGTTTTTTCCCCGTGATGCTCTTTTTGCTAGTGTATACTCCGCACATGATCACAGCCATGCTAGCACTTGTTAAGACTAATGCCAAAACCATTTGCTGTAAACAGGATGATATGAAAGCTGAGACTTCCACAAGCTGCTGTCGGAAGAAGACATCATATGAAGAAGGAGAGAGGTGAAAGAGCAGAATCTGCTCCATGGAATTTATGGTCTTATATGGCCACTTTGACTATTTTTTCCTTCCCAGATATGAAAATGATTACTCTTTCAGCAGCTGAATTAATCAGCACAGAGGAGCCAGCAGGGTGAGTTTCAGAATCATATTGTGAACATTAATGCAGGGGCCTTAGTGACATTACCGAGAGATTAGATGTTTATATAATGGTGAGTTTTTCCTTTTAGAGCGAGACTCTTAATAAATTCAATGAAATCTGCGGAACGAGCATTTCAGGAGAAATGTGCATTAATTGCTTTCATGGAAATGCAGGGTTGGAGGTGGCCTCCTGCTTTTCAGCTGAGCTCCACTCATGTAATGAACTGACCGGATAAAAACGCTGCTGACAGCAGACCTGAGGCTTTCATTCCTGCAGCAACGTGCATAAGAGATGCAAATGCAGGGCAGAGACGCAGCTTCCTGCCACGTGAAATCAGCTGCATCGTTATTTACCTTTAGAGTTGTCAGGCGAGCCGCAGAGCAGCGCCTAAAGCTAAAACAAATGGCCGGCAAAGACTCGGCGCTGCGAGNCGAGCCGCAGAGCAGCGCCTAAAGCTAAAACAAATGGCCGGCAAAGACTCGGCGCTGCGAGTCTGCAAAAGTAAGACAAATGCATGAGCGTTTGAAGGGGAGCTGACTTTTGCATTGAGTCAGTAAACGCTGAAGGCATTTCTTTGTTGACTCCACTCATTTCAAACACGTTTCATGCACTTTTTTTTCTTTATATACATTTCATGGCTAAAAAAAGTGCAGCTCTGGCAGCTTGCAGGGGAATATTCAGGACCGACGAGGCATTTGTAACATCTCCAGAGTAGAAATTGGCAGTATTAGTCATGCACAGCTTTGAATGAGGCTTAATTATGTAGCGAGGAGCTGCTGCCGGCTGCAGGGGGTCTGCTGCGGTCTGAATGGCTGGCGGACGCGAGGAGGCCTCGGCTAGATTGCTCCGCTCCCCCTGCAATAACTGACACCTGTTCCCACAAAGGACGCCATTCAAAACTCCCACTCTGAAAATAACAAGCTGGCAAATTCCTCATGACGAGCGCCGAGAACCGCAAGGCAGAAGGAAAAGAGAAAAGAGGAGGAAAAATGGAGAATGATATGACTCTACTGAAGATGAATCATTGCTCAGAATAAACTCATGACCTGCATTATACAGGGTCTTGAAAATTGTTTAGCACCTATATTAAAGGGTTTATACATTAGAACTAATGGCTTTCATTCATAGTTACTGATTTTTTTTTTTTTTTTTTTTTAATTGATTAGTAGTAAGTCAACTTTTGGGTTTCCAGGTTGTGAGAAATCCCTTTGGGTTGTGTGAATCCTCTTAAATTGTTAAAGGACCATACCATCAATTTTGCATGTTTAAGCTCAATAAATACTACCCACGTACATGTTACGTTACTGACACCAACACATAAAACTACATTTTAGTTTTCCTGTTATTTTTCCTTATCCTCTAATTTTTCAAACTTAAATGTTCAGATGATACACCAAAGTTTTGCCTGCTATCACATATGTCTGAATATAGAAGAGAAGGTTGTTTTAAATTTCTCGGTAAAAGCTGTTTCTCCTGGGACTATATTCCCTGGCGGAGACATACATTGTCTTCAATATCATCCAGCTATTATATCTGGATATTGAGATTTTATTTCTATGCAAGGTGGAAATGTTCTGATTAATTGCTTACTACTAATCAATATAGCATTAAAATAATTTGCTAACCATTAATAAAGCCATTACGTCTGAATTAGAAACATTTAAAAGTGAAACTTACTCAACAAATATTTAAATTATGATGAAAATAAGGCCTCCTGTGGTCACGGGGCTCGTAGCAGGTGTTTATTTCACTTATACCTCAGAGCAGCTTTGACAGCCTGTAATTGGCACAAACAATGAAGTGACAGTTTCACAAAGGAGAAGCGAGCTGACTACAGTAATTACAGCACGAATCCCACACAAACGTCTTGGGTCTGAGTCATTACACTTCCTGTGCTGCATTACGGTCATTTTGTTCTGTAAAAAGCCAGTAAAACGTTTCCTGCATCTTGACTGATTTAATGACAGCTATGATTTCTTTGGACTTTTCAGACAAAAGACTAGTAAAGTTTTGTCTGGTCATGTGAGGTATGAGTGTGTGTTAAGAAATCTCAAATTGTAATTGGAAGATTGACATAAAATTACATTTATAACACCATGACTTTTCCTGTAGTACTTCACAATTTTACACCCATTACTGTTCCATATAAATAATTATTATCTTGTTTATCCTGACCATCACTTTGTACTGTGGCATGCAATGAACATTTCAGCCTCCAGGGCAGGAGTGCAGTTTCCTAAATTTCCACAGAATCCGGGTCAGTGTACGGTGGATTAACTAAGCAATACTTACGTTCCAAACATCCCAAAACCTAGTACACGACAAGCATTTCTGTATTAGAGAAAGAGAGAAGCTTCATTGTGCAGCCTTGTTTTACTTTGGAGGATGTAGAGCAGCCAATATTCTGAAAATGATCAGAATGGTTAATAAAGTTATTTTGAATCAGGGCAAAAAAATCAAGATAGAAAAACAAACACACCTGGTTTTACTATACAGAAGTTACAGTTTCATTTACTTCCTTGACAACGCGTCTGAATAGAGATGTCAGTAGAATGTAAGTTATTTCTAACCTGGATTATTTTATCATTAAAAGGCCTTCATATTTTTGATCTGTGGTCCCTTATTGGCATAACATATAGAAATGATCCCAGATTGTTGACATTAAGGAGTCATCACTGGTTGTGTTTGCACAGTGTGTAAATTTGGGGATTTAAAGATGGTAAAAATGCTTGCTTTGGTTAGAATAAATGTGTATTTCTCAGTCCACTCATCTTTAAAGGACCACACCAGCGACTGTGCAGGCTTGAGATCAATATATACAACCTGCATACATGCTACATTACTGATAATCAATTTCCAAAGCATAAAACTGTATTTTAGTTTTCCTGTTATTTTTTCTAATCCCCTAATCTTTTCAAATCAAATGTTCAGGTGATACACCCCCCTTAAAATTCACTGTTTCACGTTCTAACACTTGCACGATTGTAGAAAGGATGGCTGTTTTAATTTCTAGGTAAAAATTGTCTTCTCCTGGGACTATATTCCCTGGCAGACACATACATTGTCTTCTGTGTAGCTCTGTGTTGGATCAGTTAAATAAAGTTTCTTCGACAAAAAAACCTAATAGACATCTTTGTTGTGGTGGATGATGTATCTCAAATGCGTTCAAGTCCCTAAAAGTGGATTCTAATAGCATACTAGAATGAGCTGAAGCCATGGCAGTCTGGAAGGTAGGAAAAAAATTCTAAAATTGATCGCTAAAGTAGTATTTTTTGGGAAATATTGTCAGTAACGTAACATGTATGTGGGTTATATATGTTGGGCTCATTGTGCATGGTTGTACTTTTAGCATTCAAGCATAATAAAAAGCATGGAGTGATCTGAAAATGCTTCTACATGGTGCATTCAAGTGCTGTCATGAAGAACTGACAACAGGAAGCATTTTCAGATCACTCCGTGCTTTTTATTGTGTTTAAACTTTAAAATTGCGTAACTTCTAAAATAAAAAAAACCTGAATACACGTCTTGTTGGTGATGATGGATTACCTATCCCAAGAACGTTTCAAGTATCAACAAGTTGATTTTAATAGCAGAATGAAATGAAACCAATGGAGGTCTGGAAGGTAGGAAAAACATTTTTAACTCACCGTTTCAGTAGTATGCTTTGGGGAATGATTGTCAGTAACGTTACATATTAGGCTCCAACATGGAAAATGTCTGGTATGGTCCTTTAAGTGCAGGGTTTTTGTTGGTTGCTCTTGAATCTGAGCTTCTATTTTCTACAGACTTCTACGTCTTTAGATTTTTTTTTTTTTAACTTCTATTGGTCTTCTTTCCTTTTTATCTTGTTGTTTTCAGCTTTCCGTCATTTAGTTTTGTGATGGACTGTGAGGCAGGTTTAAGTGGGCTGCTTCTCTGGGAGTCGTGCCTATGATGAAGGACTTGTGAATAGAGTAAATAAACTTCACTTGACTCAACATCTATCCTGATCCGGGCAACTGCTGACCACAGCTGCCCTTAATGCATTATCAATATTAATGGCGTGGTGACCTCACAAGCCGTTAAAGTGAAGATGCAAGTGGAAGGTCACTGGTTTCTGCAGCATAATTTCTCTGCTGAATAAGAAGAAAGGACATACGTGAATATGAAATGTACAGAAGTCGTATCCTCGTTCTGTCTGGTTTTCTCAGCTTTAGAACTAGATGCTTTGGGTAATTTCTTTGTAAATGTTAACCTCAGCTCGTGGTCAACTCCCTCCTCAAATCTGAAACCTTAGCAGTTCATCGCCACGGAAACTAGCTCTATGCCTCAGCATGATTAATCTCCCCTCACCCCCATCCCCCACCCCACATGAATGAATTCTTATTTGTTCGGCTTTAGTCAGCTGGAATCCCAACAGAATTCAATACAGTAACTAATGGTTGATATTATAATTAATGGTAACGTTTAATTAGCAGCATGCTAATTACTTAGCATTGAACAGGTGCTAATGAGGCTATTACTGCTACAAAATAGATAATTTTCTGTAGTGAGTACTGTCAGTGCAGTAATTACTGATTATTTGAAAGAGTAAATTTGCTGCAATTCACTGCTGATTATTTTGCAGCAAAGGCACATCCTCCATCATCTTCATCATCTTCATCATCATCATCATCATCATCATCATCGTCATCATCATCACCAACAACCTTTATTTATCCAGGTTAGTCTCAGTGAAGTAAAAATCTCTTTTGCAAGAAAGCAGTTTACACTTTCAACAAATGCAGATCTGAAAGTAAGAGTAAAATAATGCAAAGTTCACAAAAGATAAAACAATAAAATCACCAGATAAAAACAATTCAATTATAAATCATCATGAAGTGTATTATTGTTTTATTTTTTTATTCACTGAGTCTGTTATTTTGCACCTCATAGTGCATTATTACTCATATACCAAAGAAGTTTTGCTCCATCATCATCCATTTATGTTCAGCTTCACTACCAAGACTTATCTACCACAAAGCAAACATATTGTTGCTATGGTTACCTGCAATTTAATACACTGTACACTGGCCCTAATTTAGAACAGTTGGAGAAAAATTGACTTATGATTTCAATGGAGACCTAACAGCCACTGAGATGCACATATTTTCCATGTCAATGGTGTAAATGCTTTTATTGTTTCCATTTCATTAATTTTTTCTTGAGGTGGAGACATAAAAACATTGTGCCAACATCATATACAAAACATGAAATCCAAATTATCCAATAAAAAAAAAATACAACACAGGCAAACAATTTTATTCCATTAGAAAAGCCTAATTAGCTGTTTCTCTCCCCTTTGAAGTGATATTCTCTAGACTGTTAATTTTATTTCTTTCTTTCATGCTTTTTTTTTTATTATGCAATTATATAGATTGTTAATCTAGGAACCTTAATTTTATATTATGAGAAATGGCTGTATGAAGTTATCCAGTTTTAGCTGGCTTTTATTAAGCTGCGTTAATGAGACAATTTGGTCTGTTGGACATTTAAAAAGATATACTGGTTTTATTTAAGTTTTATATTTGTTAGCATTAACTGAATATACATTAACAAACATATGTTGTTTTAGGTGGTCTTTGCATATATGCAGTATAGTAGTTGTACACCAAATACTAGAACTAACAAAGATACTCTGGCAAAGACTAAGTGGGTCTTAAACTTCAGTACAGTTAAAGTATATAATTATGCTGCTTTCTTAATTTTTCCCATTTTTCCAAACAACCATTAGTTTCTATTCATGTCACAACACAATAAAAAGAGACCTGAAAGTTCCTGAAGTTAGATAGTCCATCATGGCGAATGTTTGTGTCTGTCTTTATTGTTTATCCATTAGCGGCTGTGTGGAAATGAACTTGTAAGTGTGGATTATCTGCTCTGCATCACCACAGAAACAGTAATATCATTTTGATAAGTGGGCTCGATGTTAACTGTGATGGATTACCTTTCGAAAATAATGTTCAGATCTCTATTTCATTTTCAAATGGAAATTAAGGGAACGTAGTGGCTGCCTGGAAGATATGAAGGTTGGGCAAAATAATCAAAAATGTAATACACTATGGGTACTGATTTCCACATTTGTATATTTATTTAGAGGTTAGTTTGTAAGCTTAGCAATGCATTGATGTGCAAAAAACACACAGTGACCCACTTCTACACTGTCTTGTTGCACCACTGCTGTGCACACTGATTGAAAACAGGCTGTTTTAGATACTGTCTCTTTAAGACCCCTTCTACAAAAGCCTTCTGTATTGTGATTGACTGGCTGCATCAGGCCTAATTGGGCAACACCCACAGACTGTGAAACACAGATACTATCTAAACATTTGCTCTCTAGCCTAGCACATGGTGGGTGCGTCTAACCAGGCATGTAGGTGGGTAAATTCAGATGTGTTACATGTTGATGTCCATATCTTGGGGGAATAAAGGACCAATCAAAATGAAGCTCTCAGGGAAGTCCTGAACCTCGCGTCAACCTCAAGTGTTGCAACTTAAAGGACCATACTGGTGATGTTGCATGTTTAAGCCCAATACATACAACTGACAATGTTACTGACAATTTCCAAAACATAAAATCATATTTTAGTATTCCTGTTATACTGCCAAATCCCCTAATCTTTCAAAATCAAATGTTAAGGTGATACACCCACCCTAAAATTCAATGTTTTGCCTGCTAAGACATACAGTATATCGTATGTAGAAAGGATAGTCATTTGTAATTTCTCAGTAAAAGCCATCTTCTCCTGGGACTATACGCCCTGGTGGAGACATACGTTGTCTTTCATGCACGTCCATGTTGGACCAGTTAAATAAAGTTATGACAAAAAAAATAAAAAATACAGATGCTGTGTTCGTTGTGATGGATTATTTGTCTCAAGCATGTTTCAAGTCTCTACAAGTTGATTTTTATGTCGTACTGGAATGAACTGAAAAAAATGGCAGTCTGGAAGGTAGGGAAAACAATTCAAAAATGTGCCACTTTACTAGTATATTTTGGGACATGGTTTTCAGTAATGTAATGTGTTGTATATTTTGTGCTCAAACATACAAAATCACCAGTATTGCCCTTTAAATGAGGTTTAATACTTACTCCATACTATATTATACTGCATTAACAAGGGAAGATTTAAAAAAAAAAAAAAGCACAGGCAACCTTTAAATGAGGACAATTACAAATAACTTCAATGCAATTACTTTATTTTACAGTATAGATCGTAGAAATTTCACTTTTTCCACTTTGGGTATTATTTGAAAGACTAAAGCTGGCATAACACCAGAAAAGTCGAATTCTGCTCCATCATGTTAAAACAGTTTGAAACAACAATACGCCAGTCATGGTAACTTTTCTCAAGAGCCTCATCCTTGTAAATATGCCTGACAGCAGTCAAGAAAACCATCATTACCCCAAACCATGCTGCAAGGCCGATTGCGCGGATAAAAAACAAAAAACAAAACAAAACAAAAAAAAAAAAAAAAAAAAAAAAAAAGAAACAATTCCTCCTAGACAGCTGCGATGCTTTTGAGCACCTACTCACCCAACTGCTGCTGCTGCTGCCCCCTTCATGAGTTATTCTGTCTCTTTCTTTTTTTTTCACCGAGATACTGGCTTTTTCACACATTGATTGAAAGCCTCATTCTCTAAGGAGCTGATGCTGAATGACTGACAACACTATAGCCGGTAATTCTGCTATACAGGGAGACACTTTCAGTGCCGTTTCTTCTTTAACCAGTGCATTTGTAGCTCCTCGCAAATTACACTAAAGATCAGCGCTGCCATCTGCTATTTATTTGTGCATCTTCGAGGTCGGTGGTGCTTTTCAGCAATTTTTCTCTTCACTCGATCCACTGCTGAGGTCTTCAATCTTGAAAGGGCAGCAAGGCCAGTTGGAATTTCATTTCTGCAAACACAATGGAAAGATGGATGCAAGTCGGCTGTCAAGCAATATCCTCCGAGCTCAAAATGCCTTCCTTCCTTCCTTCCATGCTGACTTTTCACACGTGCGCGTGCAGACAAACAAACCCACCAACATCAGCAAGATTTAAATGCATGTCTGCCATGTCTCCTGGCTTCTTCTCTTTCCTTTATTTTTCATGGTTGCGGTAGCAGGGAAACAGTTACACTGAAAGGTACAATGAAATATTTAAGGCCTGATTCTGTTAGTTTCAAAGTGAATCTACTGAGTGCTGGATAAGTCCACAAGACTTGTTCAAGGTTAGACTGCAGCTCTCTGCCCTATTTTTAATGCAACATTGTGCGTTAGTTGCACAAAGGCGCAGTAGATTAGAATAACAGCAGTAATAATTAGTATATAGAGCTATGAAGTCACAGGCTTCCTTCAGAAATGACATTTGGGAGGAAGCCAAGCAGGGGAAAATGGAAGAGGAAAACTAACTAGACTATTTGGAGTTTGGTTTGCAGAATTGAGTTCATCACCCTTTCAGGCTTTAGGCTTTTTAGAAAATACAAGCCAAATGATCTGCTGATTCATGGCTGCAGTAAATAACATGGGAACTCATTGTTGAATGAAATTGAAAATGGAAATCGTTCCCATAAACATTCAAGACCTGCTTCTGTGCCATGGACAAACATGGCTGCAGCATCTGTGACTGCTCCCACAGGTTCCTGAAGAGACGTTTAGAATCCTGGATTTGGGTTTAATGCTTACTGCCATCTTGGCAGTTACCAGAGCAAATCCTAATTTACTCAAAGGGGAGGAAGCCTGGGAGCTGAACTGAGACGGGCAAACAGGCCTGGATCCAAGGGGGGCGCCCTCCCAGATTCCCATGATTCCCTCTGCAGCTGACAGACATATACATGAACACGGAAACACACACACATCTTTAAAACACTTTTTCTATTGGGTGATCAGCTAACAGAGTGAAATTAATTTTATTATGCAGCAACTCTCTCTCTCTCTCTCTCTCTCTCTCTTTCTGTCTCTCTCTTTCTCTCTCACATCAAATCAGNACTCTCTCTCTCTCTCTCTCTCTCTCTCTCTCTCTCTCTCTCTCTCTTTCTGTCTCTCTCTTTCTCTCTCACATCAAATCAGGCCCACACATTAACGGTTCCTGTCCAGCCCAAGCTCTCCCAGAAGATGAAGAAAAAAAAACCTTATTCTCTAAAAACCTTATTATATAAAGAAAACGTTAGAAACCTCAGGAAAGGCTACTCAAAGAGAGATTCCCTCTCCTCAAATGATCAGGTGTGGCATAGGAGCCACAGGTGTAGAAACAGGTAAATTATAAAGATAAAAAAACATTTACAAAATGTAAAAGACTGTGAATATAACAGAAACATTACATAATGATATGAACAGCACATAATCAAGGTTCCAGCATTGGTTTAGTCAATATAAAATCATCGTTTGATGATTAAAATATGAGTCACAGAATGACTCAAAAGCCAAGGCTGTGTATTTTTTCTCTGGAACCCTTTTGTTTTACTGCTTACTGTAAGTGCAGATTGAAAGTGTTGCAAATGTGTTCTTTGTTCATTGGTTCACTGATTGTATCATGAATCTCAACATTTTCAAAAATAGAATGACGTTTACAATGAAAAAAAGTTGAATTCTATGGCTATATTTATCTTTTTAATGTACATAGCATTTTAAAGTGCTACCTTTTGATTTAAACACAGTGATACTTGAATAGTTTGCCTCAGATTTGGAGGTGCTGACCCTCATGGTAGATTCACACACTGCAAAGAGCCCCAGTGCATGCTGATGAAGCTAACAGAACTACATCTGCAAAGAGATGCAATCCTGAAGTCACCAAACTGAACATTTCCTAATTTAGCCTTGAGATTCCATCCATGAAAATCATAAACAGAATTGGTGACAGAGTCAACAGGCACAGCAACAAGCTCGACTTACTGCTGAATGCAAATGTAGCTCTTGATTTGTTTAAAGTATACAGTACAGGGACTGGATTGGTCCTAACTATTCCCATCCTTAGGCCCCTTTTTTTTTTTTTTTTTTTTNTTTTTTTTTTTTTTTTTTTGCACCTTGGATTAAAATGCAATCTCAGTATCCAGATATTTTAATCTAGATAACACACATCCAAAGACAGGACTTGCATTCACACCTTGCATTAATATGCAACATTATCTACCCACATTATGATCAGATCTCAGTCAGGCTGTTATTCTGTGAATAATCTTTAACCAGTTTTTTAAATAAGCAATATCTTTTTCATGTCAGCTCTCACTGTCCAGCTGCAGATGTCCACTTACAGCAATTTACAACTCCTAATTCAAAATAACTTTATTAATGAGAGAGAGCAGAGCAAGGAAGACGAGGCGAGGCAACAATTTCAACTTGTTGCGTTTACACCTGGCTAGTTGTTCAATGTGAGCCAGAACATCAGATTTCATTCTGTTAGCAATTACACCTTGCATTAAAATTCATTTTTCCATATCTGGATGATGTATTTGCATACAGATCACATGTTAATTGAAGGTGTAAATGTGGCTTTAGCCTGTTGTCTCCATGACCTGAACCAGGTTA
This sequence comes from Lucifuga dentata, assembly GCA_014773175.1. NCBI lineage: Eukaryota > Metazoa > Chordata > Actinopteri > Ophidiiformes > Bythitidae > Lucifuga > Lucifuga dentata. The sequence continues at coordinate 1,974 of VXCM01009443.1, read as the reverse complement.
AGCAGCGCAAAATGGATGGATGGACTTTATATTACAATTACTACACAATATTTTTACCTGCATTGTCTTATGTTGGTTTTCTCATTTATGTTCATGTAAATGCAAATCCCATCATTGGGCATCTCTAGATTTACAGGTTTTGAACAGAATGATTAAATCAGGCGGGACTGAGGATTCATTGTTAGAAGAAGGTACTAAATACTGATGATAATGGTGGTAAACATCTAAACATTGTGCTCAAACTGACTCTCTTCTTACTGAGAGAGGTTTATTTTTCAGCCAGACTCTTATTTAGCTCTCGCTTTGTGACATCAGAAACAAGCCGTGCCCACAAGACAACTTATAGCAGCCAGAGAGGAAATAATGAAATAAATGCAAAACAGATAGAAAGATGTTAATCGCAGCCGATTTGCTCCGGGAAAAAGCCTTTATGTAATTAGCTTTAATTCTAGATGCAGTGAAACTTTTATGACGCTGTGAATCTTTCCCTTCATTTCCTCTCGCACTAGATGGTCAGGTGATTTTTCTCTTTAATGACTGATATATCGGAGACACAGCAAAAAGCAAGAGTATAGAAAAGTTCAGATGAAGGTTGGAAATCAGTTTGTGCTGAAGTTCATACTCAGACAGCAAATACACGCCTCAAACTAATACAGTATAACTGTTAATGAGAACATATGTAACGCCTGTGGAGTTAAATCAATATAATAAGAACATACTGTATATGCACTAAATGCGCTGTGGCTAAAGGAACACCGTTTCTCTGCATTTGGCAATGCAGAAAGATTCAAATATTCTGGGAAGAGGTAAGATTTACAATTGAAAGGATTATTTCAAAACCAATTTTATTGGAACCCTTAGCTTTTTTTTTTCTATTATTATTGGGTTTGGTGGACTGTCAGGGCCAGCAAGGCCTTCTCTGATGGCTTAGAGATTGTCAGAATCATCAAATTATGTTTTTATAATTTAATATATATTTTAGTAATGCTGTATGTATTTTACAAAGTTCATTCCCATCAGTTTTATTACTGTCATTTCATTGCTACTCTCTCCCTCAGTTTTGCTGCTTCCAGTGCAGCTCATATAAATTAGAGCTTTAATCCAATCAGATTTTCCACCTGTGCTGTCTCCGGGTAAAAAAATCTAGCCTGAGGTCTTCAGAATCTCGAATGAATCCCCTCTGCTATTCAAGCAAATGGGACGATGTTGTTGATTGTCATATATTTTAACCAATCAGATTTCGAGTTTGCCATGTTGGGCTTATTCTTTTACACATCAGGGCCTTCTAGCTGTCCTTGGCAAGATGGCAGCTCGTTAAGACAAACTTCTTCGAGCTCCGCTTAGATAATATTTTTACTAACATCAAACAACTTTACCACGATTACAACCGCCTGACCATAAACTATATTTATGGTGATTCATCATGCCGAACGCCGACAAAAGAAAAAAAGATCATCTGACTGAAATATTAGTCGATGCTGAAATCCACAGTTATGCTAGACCCACCAACGCAGTGATGGCTGAAGACGTCTGTGATTTCTCTGCTGTCCCGCTGCCTGATACTCCCACCAAATCACCCACGCACAAGAAAGGTAAATCTGATGACAAAGATGGAGAAATTAGTTCTAACGTTATCTCCACACTCTCTCTTCTGATCAACAATCGCTCAGATGCACTAGAGAAACTTATTGGTGCCAATTCCCTGATGATTGAAGGCCTGAAAAAAACTGTAGATTATTTATCTGCAGAAGTGAAAGACATCACAAGGAAAATAAATGAAGTTGATGTAAGGCTGAAAACAGAAGAAAAGCGTATAGATTCATGTGAAGGCCTCATTTTGGATATGGAACGTTATTCAAAGCGGCTGAGTCTGAAATTGTTGGGTGTGCCTGAGTGGGAAAGTGAAGAGTCAGATCCCATGTCATACGAATCTGCACAGAAACCTATCCTGAAGGAAAAGCCAGGCTTCCAGAC
>VXCM01009442.1:0-13052 GCA_014773175.1 Lucifuga dentata | reverse complement strand
ACTTCCGCTGCTCAATTTCTTGACAGTATATTCACTATCTCACTCATATTTACTTCATTTGCTATAGTCCTTGTTTGCTTCGTGTTCGAATAAATATTAAACTGTGGAATATCGCCTTGTTTGTCTTTCTAAGTTTAATAGGAGTATAACTTGATNTGTTCGAATAAATATTAAACTGTGGAATATCGCCTTGTTTGTCTTTCTAAGTTTAATAGGAGTATAACTTGATGGTCAAGGATTCACACTTCAAACTATTTGAGACTGATTTTTATTAATCCGAAGAGAAAACCTTCTAATATTGAGATCAATAAATTTTGCTCTTATTAAAAGAGCTGGTGCCCTATAATACGAGTGCAAACTTTATATGTTAGAATTCGATCGTTATTCTGACATAACTCATTCAACCTCTCTTCCGAGTATTTACGCTACATATGCAATTTTAATTGGTGCCCCGTGTGAGGCCATCGAATACTCATATTATTCTGGAAAGACAACAATAATATCTTGAACCAGTGGTGAAAATAAGTTGGGATTTTACCGCGTTTAAAAATATATTTTTATTGTCCTTCTTCTCTGTGCGAGCAATCTGAGCATCAACCGGAGGCAGCTGGTCTGCCTCCCGCTGACTTGACTATAACCCCGGGTGAAAATTTAATAAAATTGCATGCTAGAAAAGTGCTGACGCGCACTAATTAACAGGCCTTGTTTGACCGCTGACGAAAATTGTCTCAGCATATTTCAAACTGTGGATCCGTGATTTTACCTTCTGACGAGAAGTGAGTACTGGCGCATGTGTGTTGCGTTAACGCTGAATTAGCAAGAAGCTAACGGTTGTTCGCCACACTGTATCACGTCATAAGGAGTTCTGAAACTCAGCGGAGGAATTGTGATTCGTAAAGAGAGTCATTGATTGAATTCTCCGTGTCTCTCTGTTAAACGCAGTCTTTGCTTACAGAGTGTGCTCTGATGAGAGCATTAGCCAAAAGTGCTTAAAAAAAATAAAAAAATAAAAATTTTGGAAGTTAAATCCCGTTGTGTTCTTAAGCTGAACTGGGTTTGGTAAACTTCTGTGTATAAAGCAGTTTTGAGGAAACCCTGAAGAGTTTCCGGTGCCTGCTTGTGCGCTCAGAAGGCCGTTGCGCCTTGCTGATCCGCTGTGCTAATTTGTTTCTCTAAAGGAAAGAGAAATTATAGCGAGCTGCGGGCTAATTCTGCTTGAGTGAGCGCCGTCTCACGTGTTTGCAGTGTGTTTTATTCTGCTCATGCAATGTGTTATTCTGCCCTTGCAATGTGGTGGCTCTGCTGCTAAGCTAAACTGACACATTTAATCGAAGACGAAAAGTCTTTATTCAGTGGGCGGTACTAAATTCACATCGCTACGCTTTCTCCGTACGTTGTCACGTAACTCTGACGTCAGCTGTGTTTGTTTTGGTCAGCTCACCACGTGCTCTAACAGTCAAAACAACCAAGGTCACACCTCTTTGTTTTGACTGGCACCGTGGGAATTTCCCACGGTCCCCCCCCAGTGACCAATTGTTGAACTGCAATAATAAAGGGACCTGCTAAGCCCACGTGACTAACCTGCATGGCTAAATCATTGCTTATATGTCCCTATGCATGATTATTGAACATTTAATCAACTTTTAAATATTAATCACTGTTTTGTTTTACAAACTCAAAGAAAACAAACCATTTGATTTAAGCATTTAGCCTTTATTGAGACAACTCAATAAAAGATTTTTAACAAAATAACAAAACAAAGGAAAGATAAAACCCTATTCCAATCTGAGGTTATATCTACACTCTCTAAATTGAGATTTCCTTCTTCTCTCACACTGCAAATATAATCTGAACTCATCTAAACACTTTAACTTGTTGCCTTTTATTTCTTTTTCTCCTTTTATTACCTTTCAGTCTATTCATTGCTAACTTGAAGCTAATACAGCCTTGCATGATAACTATTCCTTGTTTGTGCTTTGCTTATGCTGTGCTTTTGAACTAACTGAGTTGAACTGACTAAAGTCATTCAACCATTTGAAACAATTTTAACAAATTGTGTTTAGAGTGTTTTGAATAACACCTGCCTGAATGCCTGTCTGAAATCTAACATTGTGATTGCAATCTATCTTTTGTATTGGGTTACTAACAGGGGTATAACACATTAATGTTTTGATTTGCTTGTGTTGATTTAGTGTTCCTAACCCTCAAACATTGCTCACTAAGTTCTAAATTCTAAAACATACATTGGGTATCATAAATTTTCTTTACTTATCTTTGGATCCTGAAAAGCTAACAAAATAGAGAAATTTAAAGAAAAGATCAAACATTTTTACAGTCAGAAAATGGCTGTCTCACCAACAAATGTGTCATTCACTTCCTCTCAGGGTGAAGGAAACCTAGACATGTTGGAAGCATTGCTGTCTGAGCTGATCAAAGACACAGCCCCAGGGTTTCCACAGCTAATACAGGGTGCTAGTGCGGATGACCTAAACATGCAGATGACGGAACTAGTCACACAGGCCACAACCACTGCCTTGAAAGACAAAGCCTTAGCTCGCGTACTAGGCTGCATGGCTTTTNCACACAGGCCACAACCACTGCCTTGAAAGACAAAGCCTTAGCTCGCGTACTAGGCTGCATGGCTTTTTGAATCTGTCACGTAGCTCTCAAAGCCATGCAGCCTAGTACAACTAGGACTGCAGACTGCTCAACTTAAAAACACTGAGAACCTCCTTGATCAGTCGAATGAGGAGTTAAAACTCCAACAACAGGACAATGCACAACTGAAAAAAGAACTAAGCTCACAAAATCACAATTTTCTATCAACCATAGAAAACAAAGAGCGTGAAAACGACCACCTAAAACAGATAGTTGATAAACGAGAGCAAGAACTCAATGACGCTCAGCAGCGTTTAGATAAAGCTGAACAACGCATTGTTGAATTAGAAGCTGAGCCTAATCGTAGGAACGAACCTGAGGATCATGCAGCCATAGTAAAGAAGCTCAGCAACTTAGAACAATCCCATGAGCAGTGCTGTGATAAACTAAGTGCCTTAGAGATTAAGTCACAAGAAGAGCTAATAAAGTTAGCTACAACAGAAAAAGATCGTGATCAGGCCACGACGCTGCTGCGTCAGGCAGCTGAGGAAATAAAAGATTTAAAATCTCAGGTGAGGGTCTATGCAGGCCATAAACAGGCAGACCAACAAAGCTTAAGGCTCCTTCAAGATGAACTGAAGCAAGCTCAAGGCGAAATCATAAAGATTAAAACCCAACATGAGCTTGACAAAGAAGAACTACGCGAAACTAAAAGAGACTTACAATGCTCTTTTGAAATAAATAAACAGATGTTCACCCCTGCAACCGACCTAAACACGGGAGCTCAAGCTCAAATACAGCTCCCTAGTGGGAGAAGGAGCCACGCTCCTCCCCAAACATTCCATACACCTGAGGCCAAACCTCATTACCAAGAAATGACAAATCCAAATCCTCCCCCCAGTCCAGTCGCGAGACCCCAGCAGCAGACCTCTAGCCCTGTCAGTGTCTACTCACCGCTAGGCCTTAATGACAGAGATTTAGAGAGAACTGCCCGCCTTATTCACAAATTCGACCCGAGCCCAGGAGAATCTCATGACACGCGACTTTACTTAAAGGAGATTGAATTCTATCTCCAAAGACACCCCAGTGCTACAATGCATGACAGAATCTCTCTGATCCGAATGACATCCAGCCTTGAAGTGAGTGGATTCATCGAGAGACAGCCAGATCACATTAAGAATAATTATCACCTGCTGCATGACGCGATGGTTCGTGAATTTTCTGGCCTAGAGTCACAAACCGGTCTGGCAACCGCTATACATATCAAACAGGGAAAGCAAGAGCCTCCTCAAAAATACTATTATCGCTTACGCAAAGCGTATTTTGGCTCTCAAAACGAACCAAACATGGAGGAGGATGTGAACTTTAAAACTGTCTTCATCCAAAATCTTCACCCCTCCACGAGCCAACATCTCGGCATCACAGCATGCCCTCGCACCATGGATAGCCAACAATTACGTGACATGACTACCAAAGGTTTCTTAAAACAGCAACTAATCTCGGCTAGACATCCTGAAAAGAATTACGTCCTGAATGTTGACACAAAGTCCTTACCTCTCCAACTCGAAGGAGCTCAGGGCGGTGACCCGCCGCAGTCTCCTTCCAGGTCACCCTCTCGACCTAGCCGTGAGAGAGGTAAGCAAACGAAAAACAAGTCAGACCATTCGTCTTCTGATTCTTACCCACGAAAAAACCGATATGAGAAAGGGAAATACCCCAAAAACAATGACAAAGGAAATTACCAGCGTCGTGAGTCCCGAAGTGAACATTTCAGGGACAGGCGACCAAAAAAGTCCTTTGATCATCATCCTCGCGAGGGAGGAAATCAGGATAATCGTGATAATCAAACTCATAAGAAAAGAAAAGATCATACAGATAGTGAGTCTCTATCTGTAACCATGAAACCAGAAGAATTTGAAACTCTCACACACCTTGTAAAGAGTCTGCAGATGGTCTCAAAGAAGAACCCGAAAGCAGATATCTTTTCCGTGACATCACTTAGAGCGTCTCTGAGTTATAATGGCGATGCCGTCAGCCAGTCAGAGGAAGAAGAAGAACTTTACTTGAGCTCAGACGATGCTCCGTCATCACTTCACGCACCTGAGTCGCTGCCTGCGCAGACCACACAGCCAGTCTCCCCACTGAGTGGAGACCCAGCTCCGGTCCCTGACAGCGCAGTGCTCTTGGTCCAACTAAGCTCAGATGAGAGGACACCCAGAGGAAGTGTATCAGCTATTCAGGGTGAACCTCCTTTCCAGCAGTTTCTCTGCAACTTAATTGAAAGAGGGGTTGCACGGAAATTTTATCTTTCCACTACCCTCGAACAGGAATTCCAATATGAAGCACTCCTTGACACGGGTGCCGACATCACATTGATCTCCTCTGCTCTCTTTTCCAAGCTCCAAACGGTAGCTAGGAAAGCCAATAGAGATCTGGAACTCTATCCCCAGTCTCTGGAGATTCAAGCTTACTCATCTATGAGTACCACGCTCTCAGCGATTGCTTTGATCCATATAACCATTGGACCCATGAGCCTGATTCATCCAGTGTATGTGTCACCATTGAACACCATCCCTTTTCTTGTGGGTAAAGACCTCCTCAACAGGTTTGAACCCCTGATTGATTTCAAGCGGTTGAAAATTTGGGCCCAGGTTCGGAAACCGCTCCCCTTTTCTTGTCCTCAATCTCTTGAAGCTCAGTGTCTCTTTCTAGACACCCGCAAGAACCACACACCAAACCAACCGTTGCCAGGCAGCAAAGCCGATAGCAAAGAGCTATGTGAGCTTCCTGTGACACCCACCTGGCCACGACATGACCTTCTCAGTCAGAGAGATACTTTCTTGTGTGCTTTGAGTCCTTCACCTGACCAAGACCGTTACTGCCCTAAGATTCTGAACGGCTTGGAGCTTCAAGCCATAAAAGTGACGGACGTCATGCTTGCACTGTGGGCTGATAAGTCAGCCATCAGTTTCCAATGCTTCACATCACTCTGCCAAGCCAACCCCCAGGTGCCTTTTGTGAAGAAAGCTTTCCGCTTTCCATTAGGCCCACCTTCTTGGTTGACGCTAACTGCTACTGGTGTGTGTGCACTAAAGGTGCACTGGAACCAGAGACTTATGACCCACTATTTTCTAGTGGTTCCCAACCTGCCACATTCTGTTTATGTAGGCAGCGATGCGCTAGCCAGACTCGATGTTCAGGTCGATATCATCAACAATGTGCTGTGGTCTCTGACCAACACACAGACTGAGCCTAATCTACCTGACATTGAGAACTTAAAGTCCGGACAGACTATTCCTGAAGCCTGCATCATGGCCAATGAACATCCAGTAGTGGTTCCCGCTCACACCAAAGATGTAACCATTAGGCTAAACATCCAAGCAGGTCAGTCCCTCCACCATTCTCAGGCTTTCTTTCAACCATCGCCCCTGTTCTTTGACATGGGTCTCTCACTTAAAGCCACTGTCCTGATGGAGGTTTCCTCCAGAACAGCCTACCTGCCAATAGAGAACCGATCAGCTGCAGACATTGCCATTCCAAAGTCCACACCTTTGGGCTGGGCGATTAATACTCGGTTCCATGACTTTGAGCTTTGCGTTCCTGTGATTGGACGCATCCCTGCTTCACTGCGGCCTAAGGACACCGATGATGAGGTTATATATACCGTTCCATCCAGAGCCATTGCAGTGTGCCCTGTTCAACAACTGAACAATGTCAGTGTATGTCGCATAGATCTTGGGGATAAAGAGCAAATGGTGGTGCACGCGATTACAGCAGACCTTGAATCGACACCACCCCCTTTAAAGGCCCAAGTGATAAGGGGGGTGACTGACACATCACCCAACATAGACATTGACCCCTATCCTGAGTTCTTAGCTCAGCTAGAACAAGTGCTCTCCGAAGCTGATGCTCTTGTAAATGATGAAGAACGCGAAAAGCTTCGCAAAGTTCTTCTCGAACATAAATCATCCTTCGCTAAGGATTCCCTTGACTGCGGACTGACAGACATTCATACGGTGCACATCCCAACCCGTCCAGATGCACCCCCAACCTTCGTCCGTCAGTATAAGATTCCATTAGCATCCTATCAACCGGTTCAAGAAATCATTGATGACCTCCTTGAAAAAGGAGTCATCCGGCCTTGTAACAGCACTTACTCAGCACCGTTATGGCCAGTAATGAAACCAAATGGCAAGTGGCGTTTAACTATCGACTACAGGAAGTTAAACCAACAGGTTCCACTGTCCAGATGGCCAATGACACAACTGGAACAGGAACTTCCAAAAGTCAGAGAAGCAAAATACTTCTCCACTGCTGATGTTGCATCCGGGTTCTGGACTATTCCAGTCCACCCAGCCGATCAACACAAACTAGCTTTCACTTTTGGAAGCAGGCAGTACACGTTCACCAGGTGCCCATTTGGCTATGCCAATTCACCTGCTGAATTCAATATCTTCTTGAACAAAGCCTGTCCTGATGCTAGTGAGAGAGGTACTCTCATTTATGTCGACGACATCCTGATACGAAGCTCCACACTGGATGCCCACCTAAAAGAAATCGACCATGTGTTGGGACAGCTGGCTACCGCTGGTGCCAAAATCTCCCTCACAAAATGTCACTGGTGTAAAACCCAGGTGAACTATGTGGGTCTCCTAGTGGGGGAACATGGTGTTAGACCACAAGTGAACCGCGTTCAAGGAGTCTTGAATATCAAAACTCCATCTAACATCTCTGAACTCCGTAGCTTCCTTGGAGTATGTAATTACTCCCGTCGTTTCATTGAGAACTATGCCGACCTGGCAAGACCACTGACCGAACTCCTTAAAAAGGACGTTCCCTTCGTGTGGAGTGAAGCCCGGGAACAGGCCATGAAGTTCCTGAAACAACAGCTTTGCTCTGCCCCCTGCCTTGCCTATCCAGACAGTAATAAAGAATTCTACCTTGAAGTAGGATTCTCCAACTACTGCCTTAGTGCGGGTCTGTATCAGATCCATGACCAAGAAAAGCGAGTCGTTGCCTATGCCAGCCGAACACTTTCTGGTCCGGAACAGAAATATTCCAGCTGTGAAAAGGCTTTGCTCTCCACAGTTTGGGCTGTCAAATACTTTTCCAACTATGTTGGAGGACAAAAGATCATTGTTGACACCTGCCACCAACCTGTCACCTTCCTCAATAGTCAGAGGATCAGAGACGGCGTTGTGACCAATGCACGTGTCGCTACTTGGCTAATGGCTCTACAAAGCTTTGACATTGATGTGCGATACGCACAAAATCACAGGAGTCCTTTAGGTGATGGCTTGGCACGGTGCCAACAATGTGCCGATGACATCCCTAATAACACAGTTGTGTACGACCCGGTACCACCTGAACCCACACGCCACAATTACTTTGATGCTAATGTCTGCAAAGACATGATCACTGCATACGTGGATGGTTGTTCATTTCATCACCAAAAACAAACGCTTGCCGGCGTGGGTTTGGTGTGGGTCAATAACTCTCCTTGTGAACCCAAGAAATTCAAACTGGGTCCTCAAACCTCTCAGTATGCTGAGATAACAGGCGTCTTGATTGCACTTCAGACTGCCATAGAACATGGCATCAAAGAGTTGGTAATCTGCACTGATTCCAATTATGCACGTCTCAGTTTCACATGTCACTTGGCATCCTGGAAACAAAATGGGTTCCTTACCTCCAATAAGAAACCTGTTAAACATCGTGAGCTGTTCCAAGCCTGTGATCACTTGGTAGAGACCAACAACATGCAGGTCTATTGGAAGAAAGTTAAGGGACACTCATGTGTCCCTGGCACAGACAAAGAACTAAATGATTTGACAGATGCTCTGGCTAAAGAAGGTGCTCTTGAGGGAACGACATGGGAGCTTAAATCTGAATTTTCTCCCTCCCAGCCCACCCTGTCTGTTTGTGCAATCACACGGATGCGTGCTACCACCACCACTTCCCCTCCTCCGCCCTTGCCGGTGACTGCTTCTGTTGTTCCAGTTTTGACTGACTCTGACCTTGAGACCTTGCAGTCTCAAGACCCTCCCATTGCCAAAATGATTAATTTCATGTCTGATGCGTCTGCGCATCCACTCTCTGATGTTGACTTTTCATCCACACCAGGCTTAAAAGCCCTTTTTGATGTTAGACACCGCTTACGTCTCATCAAGGGCTTGTTGGTATATGTCGCTGATGACCTCACTTCCCCTGTCTTCGTGGCTCCACAGCGCCAGAGGGGGGGTATGCTGATATATGCACATGACTCTCCATGTGCTGGCCACCGTGGAATCAAAGCCACATGCACTGCTCTCAGAGAGGTTGCTTACTGGCCACACATGCAAAAAGACGTAGCAGAATACATCAAAGGCTGCCTGGTGTGCTGTCAATTCCAACCCACCAATCCAACACACAGAGCCCCCTTACAACGCAGGGGCATCTCATTCCCTTGGTCAGATCTTCAAATTGACTGGGTAGGACCTCTTACCAAATCCACAAGAGGAAACAAATACTTCTTGACTGTCACCTGTGCGTTCACAAAATGGGTAGAATGCCTGCCAGCTCCAAATGACACAGCCCAAACAACAGCATATCTGCTGGTGAACCATGTCTTCTCCCGGTTCGGACTCCCAGCTCGGGTCAACTCAGATCGGGGAACACATTTCACTGCAGAGGTCATGAAAGAACTCTGGCAACTGTTGGGTGTGAAAGCCCAATTTCATATCAGTCATCATCCCATGGCTTCAGGCCAAGTGGAGCGCACCAATCGAACTGTGGTTAACATGCTCAAGAAGTATGTGGCGACAAACCATAAGGACTGGGATGTGAAATTGCCTCTGGTCCTTATGGCTATAAGAGCTACACCACAGGAGTCCACTGGAGTCTCTCCTTTTGAAATGATGACAGGCAGGAAAATGACTCTTCCCCTGCACCTTGTGTATCAGCCAGGAGGTGGCACCCTTGCCACTGCATACACTGCTCAGCAGTACATGGCTGATTTACACGCCCACCTTAAGAACACGTTTGCTTTCGCACAGAAACACTTGGAAAAGAGTGTGGAAGGGAGGAAAGCATATTATGATCAAAAAGCATCTCAGGACGAACTCCAAGTGGGGGACAAAGTGTGGTATTACATCTTCACTCAGCCGAACGCCAAAGTCAATCAAGGAAGGATCACCCGAAAGCTCCTTCCCCGTTGGTCAGGCCCCTACGTGATTGTCGATAAACTCTCCCCTGTCGCCTACCGGATAAAAGTTACCCAAGGCCAGAAAACTCCTACCCTAAAATGGGTCCACAGGAACCAGGTTAGACCACATAAAACCCCCATGGGAACTTCAGGGGACGTCACCGCACCCCAATAAAAGTAGGCTATAGGAAACAACACTCCACGACATTTAAGGAGGTTCTCAATAACCGGAAATTAGAGCGTCGTTATATATTTGGCAAAGCAAAGAAAGGGAGTTTTGAAAAAAAAAAGTTTTTCAAATAGAGAACGGAACAAAGAACTACATTCTAACTATCCTACTAACCCCCAGGTCAAGTCTAATCCATCACATTACAACCGATCTTAGGCCTTTTCTTTAAGCAGTCAAGTGGTTATTTGGTTAAGGAATTTCAGTTTCACTAACTAAATTAACACCAAACTAAGTGAAAAGACCTAAATTGTCCACACTGACAAAGCTTCTCCTCCCTGTTAGGATGAAGCTCCTGTGGGTTCTGATCATCTGCCTGTGTGGTGTCCTCATTCAGCCTGAAACCATCGAGCCTGGACCCGCCTCCGGAATAGTGTTGAAAGACCAACAGGGACTTTTGATAACGAATTGTCGAGTACACACACAACGCGTGTTTGTTAAACTCAATCCCAGGGAAGTATTCAGGAAACATCTGAAAGGTATTTTTGATCTGGTCCCTAAGTACCCTCTCCTTGACTGGGTCCGCGATATCCTAAACCATGCTGAGGCAGACACAACCCACATGCTTGCACAATTACAGAAATTCACGGATACACAGTCTGAGCTAAGTGGATTCAAACAACGACCTAAGCGTTTCATTGGTACTCTCCTGACTGCCGCGGCCGCCATCGGTTCATTATTTAGTATCGGACTCTCCTCCGTTAACACTGTAAGTTTGTCTTCCGTGAGACGTCAGGTTGTAGAACTCCAAGCAGAAATACCTTACCTCAATGACCAAATTGCTCGACAAGAACAACAGCTAGAAACTATTGGCAAAACATTGCGCGGCACCATCACTATAGTTAACACTCACACCGTCGTTTTGAACAAAACATATGCAGCCATAAACAAACTTATGACAATCGTCCAGCGTGACTTTGCACAAGCTCAGATAGTCACACTGCTTATGTCTGATCTATTACAGGAAGTCTCGTCATCGGTAGACAGCCTGGCTAGGGGACAGATCCCCTCATACCTCGTGCCGTTATCGCTGGTACAATCCATCCTTCAAGACGCTACTGGTTCAACCACTGAAATCCAGTCCCACTTAGCATACTCCCTCGGTAGCGCCGTACCCATATATGTTCATCCAAAGGCCCGAGAAGTAGCCTTCCTGTTAAATCTTCCAATTATCAAACCAGAAAATGTCTACAGGCTAAAGGACGTGGTAAATGTTGGATTCTGGAGAGGTAACCTGCATGTTAAAATACACACCCCTCCGGTGGTTGCCTATCACGATTACGATCCCAAATTGTACCTCGCTCCTAATTTGCTCATGTGTACGCTCACCAAAGATATTCACTACTTGTGTCCGAGCAAACCATTTGTTAAAGACAGCACCGGTGGAATCTGTGGACTTCAGCCTCTATCTGACAATGCTAAATGTCCTACTACCGTTAAGCCCCGATATGAAGTCACAACCACTTCCGCCGAGATAGTTGACCACCGATGGTTGGTTAGCACGCCTGCCCGAGTAGCTACCCTAAGTTACTCCCAACATGACACCAATTCACGCCTTGACCTACCCGAACAAACCGTATGGATTGAAGTGCCTGACAACGCTATCTTGCACCTCGATGACCTTTCACTCTATCACCTCCCTGCGATACAGTATGAAACTGAAATCGAGATTCCTGACTTCTTCGGTGAACACGAGGTAGAGTTAAATTCGAGAACCGTCGAACGAATCGAGTATGAAGGAAGTCAGCTCATAGACCTTGGCCCCATCGATAAGGTGCTTACCGACATCCAAACTTTCAGAAAAACCCCTCTCCAGAATCTCAGCTATGCCTGGTCCACCGCTGATTCAATCCTCGCCACGTTCCTGGTCCTCCAAAGTGCCCTGTTAATTCTTGTTATCATAATATTCGTGAGACGAGTTCGGGGACTTCAGACTCAGATAAACAACTGTAAGATCAGGGCCCCGGCCATTTTCAAGCGTAGAACTGAGAGAAATACTTCCCTTCCCGGGCCCCTAGATCCNTCAGGGCCCCGGCCATTTTCAAGCGTAGAACTGAGAGAAATACTTCCCTTCCCGGGCCCCTAGATCCCCTCACCTTAGACGACCACCCGAGTTCTATCATGACTCCTCCTAAGTCTTAAGAAGCCCCTCTCATCTGACCAGACCATAGATTAGACGATCTAGACAGAGTTAACANTCTAAGTCTTAAGAAGCCCCTCTCATCTGACCAGACCATAGATTAGACGATCTAGACAGAGTTAACATTTTTTTTGTCTGCCCTTTTGATTTCCTTCCTTTCACTGCTTAACTTCTGATCCTCTCCTCTCACTGCATCACTTCTATGGCAATTGACAAGATTAATCCCAGTTGTTCCAGCATTCAGGATCAGCGCTCCAATCTCTTCCCTTGCAGCAAGACATTGGACCGAGTGGGGGACTGTAGCAATACTGAAGAATAACTGTGATTAGAATCCTAACTACAGTCAGAGGCCACAATTCCTTGACCTTCCCCCCCCTTTCATGGAACTCACAGTAAGATAAAAGCAGGCACCAACTTTATGACTTCTTCCATTCAGGGACCAGCCCTATATGAGCCCATGCTGTGATCCCCAGTCAACCCCTTTGTGGAGACACAGAAAGACAGGAACAGGACCAAATTTCCCTTTTAACTTCCTATAAAGCCCTAAACTGTGAGTTTTATCAACACCAAACCAGACCAAATCCTCTCCTGATCTCCCTAACTTTTACAACACAGGAACAGAGACTCATTAACAGTTGTATGCTCCAGGATAGCATCTAGGAGATCAATCAACGTCTGCGGCATTCTTCAGGTCATACAACAATGAACTGGAGAGTCACAGAGGACCCCCTGGGGTCTGCGACACCTCAATGTCTCCCTCTCTATCTTCCTCTCTCTAACCTTCCTCCTCTCAAATTCAATCATCCACACATCATTGTATAACCTACAAATGTATTTGTGTTTTTATTTGTGCATGACAAGTAGTTTAGATTGTGTGTTTGATTAATAGTTAGAATTATGTATAG
>VXCM01009441.1:0-17204 GCA_014773175.1 Lucifuga dentata | reverse complement strand
GAGGCAGATGATTCGCTGTGGTGACCCCTGAAGGGAAAGCCGAAAGGAAAAGAAGAAGAAGTCATTTCAACTCTGTACCATGTAACATACTCGTTACATCCCAGCTGCTTGTCTCTGTTTTAGCCGTTCCTGGAAGCGATTACATCAACGCCAACTATATTGATGGCTACAGGAAGCAGAATGCCTACATCGCCACTCAGGGCCCTCTGCCGGAGACACTGAGTGACTTCTGGAGGATGGTGTGGGAGCAGAGATCCAGCACTATAGTCATGATGACCAGACTAGAGGAAAAATCACGGGTAAGAAGAGGCTGTACAACATCAATGATTACTGAGAATCTTGACGTTTCATTATTATTATTTATTTATAAAAATCAGAGGGTAAACTGGTTCTCTTTGTCCATGCACAGGTTCAGTCACTGGTACATTTTTATTTATAAAGCACTTCTTGGTAAATTGCCAGCTTATTTATCTTGTTATCTAAAGAGAAAAATCATAGTCCTTGTTGCCTGAGGTCAGATGTTTTCTTACAGATGGTTATTCCTAAAACTCGTACTGAGACTGGTAAGAGATATTTTATGGTGTCTGCACCGACTAGTTGGAATAGTCTCCAAAAAGACATAAAAATGAAGCCTCTTATCCAACTGAATTCAAATGAATTGTAAGAGACACTATGGCTTGGCCCATCAGCTTTTTTAAAATGTACAGTCACAGAATTTCTTTCAGTTTGGTTTTATTTATGTGTTTTTATTCTTTTAAATATCTGCTTTTATTGCATGTGTATTTTTTTTTTTTTCTTGTTATAGTGTTTTGTTATCTTGTTATATTATTTGTGCAACTTTCTATACGCTGCTGTCTTGGCCAGATCTCCCTTGCAAAAGAGATTCTGAATCTCAAGTGGACTTCCTGACTAAATAAAGGTTAAATTAAAAAAAATTAAAAAAAAACATAGGAACGCAACTAATATCAATTAACTTATACTTAATTTGCAATGTTTTCACAATAATGCAGTTTCTTGGAATCATGTAGTGTCTTGTTTTCCTTTGCACTTTCTGAATTTAGCTCTCAAAACTGCAGTTCTCTAAAATTGGACTTATGAGGATTGTCACCCAACAACAATCTTGTGCTCCTAAAAATAAATTCAAGCCAATAAAGAAAAAAGGAGAATACAGGCAACTTGAGATTGAAAACCAGAATAGATATATTTAATTACCTTCACAAAATCATCCTCATGAATTCCTTGGAGAAAATAAATTATAGTGGTGCACTGCCAATTTGCAGTGGTTTATTAGGTTTGCACATTAATGAAAATGAGTCCCAAGACTCATCATGGGAAGAACCAGAGGTTGTAAAGGAAAGATATTAGAAGGAAAGATTTTATTTCCAAAATTGTAGATATTGATTTTAGGTGGGAAAAATCATTTGCTGAAGTTCAATTTATTATTCAGTATACAGTGCTGTGAAAAAGTATTTGCCCCCTTACAGATTTCTTCTGTTTTTGCTTTTTTGTCACACTTACATGTTTCAGATCATCAAACAAATTTTAATATCAGACAAAGATAACCTGAGTAAATACAAAATGCAGTTTTTAAATGATGATTTCATTTATTAAGGGAAAAAAGCTATCCAAACCAACCTGGCCCTATGTGAAAAAGTAATTGCCCCCCCTTGTTAAATGATGAATTAACTGTGATTAACCACATTTTTTGGAAAGCTGAGTTCAATTTCACTAGCCACGCCCAGGCCTGATTACTGCCAGACCTGTAGAATCAAGAAATCACTTAAATAGAACCTGTCTGACAACATGAAGTAGGCTAAAAGATCTCAAAAAGCAACACGTCATGCCCCGATCTGAAGAAATTCAAGAACAGATGAGAAACGAAGTCATTGACATCTATCAGTCTGGAAAGGGTTACAAAGCCATTTCTAAGGCTTTGGGACTCCAGCGAACCACAGTGAGAGCCATTATCCACAAATGGAGAAAACATGGAACAGTGGTGAACCTTCCCAGGAGTGGCCGGCCTACCAAAATTACTCCAAGAGCGCATCGACGACTCATCCAGGAGGTCACAAAAGAACCCAGAACAACATCTAAAGCACTGCAGGCCTCACTTGCCTCAGTTAAGGTCAGTGTTCATGATTCAACAATAAGAAAGAGACTGGGCAAAAATGGCATCCATGGGAGAGTTCCAAGGCGAAAACCACTGCTGACCAAGAAGAACACAAAGGCCCGTCTCACATTTGCCAAAAAACATCTTGATGATCCCCAAGACTTTTGGGAAAATATTCTGTGGACTGACGAGACAAAAGTGGAACTTTTTGGAAGGTGTGCGTCCCGTTACATCTGGCGTAAAACTAACACAGCATTTCAGAAAAAGAACATCATACCGACAGTCAAACATGGTGGTGGTAGTGTGATGGTCTGGGGCTGCTTTGCTGCTTCAGGACCTGGACGACTTGCCGTAATTGATGGAACCATGAATTCTGCTCTCTACCAGAAAATCCTGAAGGAGAATGTCCGGCCATCAGTTCGTGACCTTAAGCTCAAGCGCACTTGGGTTATGCAGCAGGACAATGATCCGAAGCACACCAGCAAGTCCACCTCTGAATGGCTCAAAAAAAACAAAATGAAGGTTTTGGAGTGGCCTAGTCAAAGTCCGGACTTAAATCCGATTGAGATGCTGTGGCATGACCTTAAACAGGCCGTTCATGCTCGCAAACCCTCCAATGTGGCTGAATTAAAACAATTCTGCAAAGAAGAGTGGGCCAAAATTACTCCACAGCGATGTGAAAGACTCATTGCCAGTTATCGCAAACGCTTGATTGCAGTTGTTGCCGCCAAGGGTGGCACAACCAGTTATTAGGTTTAGGGGGCAATTACTTTTTCACATAGGGCCAGGTTGGTTTGGATAGCTTTTTTCCCTTAATAAATGAAATCATCATTTAAAAACTGCATTTTGTATTTACTCAGGTTATCTTTGTCTGATATTAAAATTTGTTTGATGATCTGAAACATGTAAGTGTGACAAAAAAGCAAAAACAGAAGAAATCTGTAAGGGGGCAAATACTTTTTCACAGCACTGTATATAGACATTCTGTAAAAGAGCAAATGTTTTGTCACATACACTTAAATGACTTACCATTCTTTCAAACAAATTTTGAGCTATCAGTAATTTAGTCAGATTGAGGGTACAGTCTCTTTTTGGGACAGAATTCATTTATCTGCCTCTTTTAAAGGAGAATATCTGTGATCCAGATGTGTTAGATAAGCTGTTTTTTTTATTACTGACATCTGCAAGGCTCTACACATGTCGCTATCAAATTCCTCCTCATATATGAGTGACTCAGAAGCTACTCACCAAACCCTCCTTCTTTGATCGCAGTAACTAAGTCACAGATGCACAGACATACGCAGGGATAAAAAATGGAAACACCACAACATAAGGGACTTTAACACCAGAGTATATAAAACACAATTACAACATCTGCTACACAGATAAGATAATATTTAGTCATTCAGTCACAATCGCAAAAACGACAAAATTATTCATTAGGCATTTATTTGACAATTACAAAATGCAAAAACAGAGGCTCAGCTCATTATTAGGTGTGATTATCAGGGATTTCTGTTATTTTGTCCATGTCGTTCATGTGAATACACACCTTCTGTTTATTTATTTCTTACATACGCACACAGACATATGCACAGAATGAGTCAGTCAACCTCCTGCTGCCCAGCCAGGCTGCTGTCTTATGCTGGACAAATACTATGAGATCCAGCACCAGGCAAATTTCAGCTTCCTCTCACACCATCATTACTAGTTGGTAAAAACTTAAAAGGTCAGGACTTGAAATGATATTGTGTGCGTGCGTGCGTGCGTGTGTGCGCGCGTGTGTACGTGTGTGTGTTCTTGAATTTCTATCTTTGTCAGGACCCTTTAGAGTTTTTAAGACATATTTTTTCTGGTTCTCAGTTCTTCAATAGGTAGTTCTGAATACCAGAGGTATTACTTACGTTTGTGTGTGTGTGTGCGTGTGTGTGTGTGTGTGTGTGTGTGTNTTTTTTTTTTTTTTTGAGGATTTGTTAGAATTTTTAGGACAGTCTTGGCCAGCCTCATTTCTTTTATTTCTATCTGTGTGAGGACTGATGACTGTGTGAGGACTAATGTGACGACATTAGGGTTTAACATTAGAATTAGGTATAGGTTAAGGTTAGATTCAAGGCATAGCAAATACATACACCATATGATGGTCCTCAAAAGTAAAGTAATACAAATATGCATATGTGTGTGTGTGTGTGTGTGTGTGTGGTGCTTGCTGATAACAGGTTTGTGTCCTCTGCAAAAGGCCAGGTGATGACATGTGAGAACCAAGGTTCAAAGCTGAAGATGATAGTGAAACCTGCAGTTGGGTTGGTGTGTGTGTGTTTACCTCTAAAAACAACTATCAAAGTTGTTGTTACAGAAATTAATTGAAGCATGACTCTGCAACTGTGTGTGCATGTACGCATGTGTGTGTTTGTGAGACAGAATATGCCACCCAGTCTCAAACAGCACAGAGATATTCATTACAGTGGTGACTACTAATCCATATGTTTGTACTGCAAGCGGTTCCCCATCACTCAAATGAGTTTCTCCTGCAAGGTCTGGCTCTGCCTAAGAATGGGAGCTGTCACCGAGTGAGGTGAAATGTGAGGGGGTGAATTTTAGCACATTTTGTTTGTCGATTTGTAACAGCTCAGTCAGACAGCTAAGGTGCTTCCAAATGTCAGCGCAGCACTGCAGTGTCAATATGATTAGCTTACCCGTGCCACATCCCTTCCTCTCAAGGGTTCCAAATCAATAACAAGTTTCAGACGCAGGACAATGTCGTCATGTATTCAGTTCTTATGTGGAAAAATTTCTGTGAAAAATACTATTTTCCCCACACTGGTTCCTTTGATTGGGTGAAAATGGGTTGATGTCAGTTGATGGACGAAGTGGTAAGGACTAAAGCTGCCCTGCAACACTAGACTGCAAGTCACAAGCCCACTTTTCGTATTTCGATTATAGTCTGGAAAACATCGAATCAGAATCGCCTGGCAGCTGGAGGCCGGATCAGTCAGCAAGCTAGCTGTGGGAGTGTTTAGATGGTTACAATGACTCATTACCTCTAAAAACAACTATCAAAGTTGTTGTTACAGAAATTAATTGAAGCATGACTCTGCAACTGTGTGTGCATGTACGCATGTGTGTGTTTGTGAGACAGAATATGCCACCCAGTCTCAAACAGCACAGAGATATTCATTACAGTGGTGACTACTAATCCATATGTTTGTACTGCAAGCGGTTCCCCATCACTCAAATGAGTTTCTCCTGCAAGGTCTGGCTCTGCCTAAGAATGGGAGCTGTCACCGAGTGAGGTGAAATGTGAGGGGGTGAATTTTAGCACATTTTGTTTGTCGATTTGTAACAGCTCAGTCAGACAGCTAAGGTGCTTCCAAATGTCAGCGCAGCACTGCAGTGTCAATATGATTAGCTTACCCGTGCCACATCCCTTCCTCTCAAGGGTTCCAAATCAATAACAAGTTTCAGACGCAGGACAATGTCGTCATGTATTCAGTTCTTATGTGGAAAAATTTCTGTGAAAAATACTATTTTCCCCACACTGGTTCCTTTGATTGGGTGAAAATGGGTTGATGTCAGTTGATGGACGAAGTGGTAAGGACTAAAGCTGCCCTGCAACACTAGACTGCAAGTCACAAGCCCACTTTTCGTATTTCGATTATAGTCTGGAAAACATCGAATCAGAATCGCCTGGCAGCTGGAGGCCGGATCAGTCAGCAAGCTAGCTGTGGGAGTGTTTAGATGGTTACAATGACTCATTACCTCTAAAAACAACTATCAAAGTTGTTGTTACAGAAATTAATTGAAGCATGACTCTGCAACTGTGTGTGCATGTACGCATGTGTGTGTTTGTGAGACAGAATATGCCACCCAGTCTCAAACAGCACAGAGATATTCATTACAGTGGTGACTACTAATCCATATGTTTGTACTGCAAGCGGTTCCCCATCACTCAAATGAGTTTCTCCTGCAAGGTCTGGCTCTGCCTAAGAATGGGAGCTGTCACCGAGTGAGGTGAAATGTGAGGGGGTGAATTTTAGCACATTTTGTTTGTCGATTTGTAACAGCTCAGTCAGACAGCTAAGGTGCTTCCAAATGTCAGCGCAGCACTGCAGTGTCAATATGATTAGCTTACCCGTGCCACATCCCTTCCTCTCAAGGGTTCCAAATCAATAACAAGTTTCAGACGCAGGACAATGTCGTCATGTATTCAGTTCTTATGTGGAAAAATTTCTGTGAAAAATACTATTTTCCCCACACTGGTTCCTTTGATTGGGTGAAAATGGGTTGATGTCAGTTGATGGACGAAGTGGTAAGGACTAAAGCTGCCCTGCAACACTAGACTGCAAGTCACAAGCCCACTTTTCGTATTTCGATTATAGTCTGGAAAACATCGAATCAGAATCGCCTGGCAGCTGGAGGCCGGATCAGTCAGCAAGCTAGCTGTGGGAGTGTTTAGATGGTTACAATGACTCATTACCTCTAAAAACAACTATCAAAGTTGTTGTTACAGAAATTAATTGAAGCATGACTCTGCAACTGTGTGTTCTGTTTTTCTTCTCTACCTTATTCAGAAAGTGATTAGGGGAAACTTACCAAAACCTTTCAGAATAAACCATTTTCCTCCAGAACCAATCATTAATGACAGCCCTGAAGGGATTCATCAGAAAAGATTCATGTTGATGTCTGTGAGTAGGAGAGGACTAAATCAACTCACATCCCATGTAAAATGAGTAAAAATAAAAAACTGTGATCTGTGAGGCTTCACATCTGATCATTCTAAGTGCCTAAAGCACACATAAAAAGGGTTGTGCTCCAGCGTTTGGCTAATTAAAAATAATCACATGCTGGTGAAACAAAGTGGGCTTTTTAATTTCCTGCTAGATACACAGATATACACACACATGGCCCGAACATGTGGTTCACTGGCGTTCCAATGAGAGTTTTTTTTAGGAGATTCAAAGCAATGCTGGTCCTAAAGGTGACTCTATGTGTTGTTTTCCAGTCTATTTGCAACAGACAGCGGACAGTCTTTGATATGACCTCTCTAATGTTCCATCCTTAATCAGTGTGAGCCTACAAGGCATTCGCTATCCCACTGGTGGATGTTAGTGGCGCTCCACTCCTGACAGTGTGCCCCCTCTCTTGCTTTGCTCTGCCAGGTGAAGTGTGACCAGTACTGGCCGACACGAGGAACAGAGACCTACGGGATGATCCAGGTCACTATGCTGGACACTGTGGAGCTCGCCACTTACAGCGTCCGCACTTTTGCCCTCTACAAGGTACAGTCATTTTCATTTGCAGTTAACCTTAATTCCATTTAGTGATTATAGGAGTCACGTTTTAAAATGTCATTTGTTATTTTCCTTAAGCCTGATCATGTCTATTACCACTTGAATCACTTTTTCACAGCTGTAATTAATTTTTAATATACAAGACTTGTCTCTTGTTCTCTAAGAGGCAATGAAAACTCTGATTCATGTACTTTAGTGGAGCAGTGACTGATGTTTTGCTCTTTATTTCTCCTCTTCCATAATATCCACAGTGGGGAGAGGGGGGAAAGGGATTTTTTTCCCACAGCTTATGATTTCTAACATTATTATAATTTCTAATTGAAAACAAGCCCCCGGAGCAGATACTTGGTTTTAATCAGGAGTAGCCACAATGCCAAGAAACCATTTCAGGGAAACTGCTGGAGTTCAGCAGTTCAATTATACATCTACCCCTGCACTTCCGCATCTCTCAGCCATGAAGGCAGAGCACATTATGTGCTGATATCAAAGTTATGAGTCAGCTTAGGACGTTTGCTTAATTACATTTTGACAATAATAACATGACTTGTGTTATTTAAATTTCAGCTGTTTAAATTGTTTTTGTTTTTTTTACCCAAAATAGTGTTACATTTTACACAGTGTGACAGCATCTTTTTAAAACAATTTAACCAGTTATAATTCATTGTATTAGTGTTTCCCACTCAGTTCATACTTACTCCTTTCTACATTCTCTCTTCTCCAAACCTCCTCCAGAATGGCTCCAGTGAGAAGAGAGAGGTACGGCAGTTCCAGTTCATGGCCTGGCCAGACCATGGGGTGCCTGAGTACCCGACTCCCATCCTGGCCTTTCTAAGGCGGGTAAAGGCCTGCAACCCTCCAGATGNGAGTACCCGACTCCCATCCTGGCCTTTCTAAGGCGGGTAAAGGCCTGCAACCCTCCAGATGCAGGACCCATGGTGGTTCACTGCAGGTGGGCACAGAGGGGAAGGGGTTCGCCTTGTGCAGCGTATACAGGCTAAAAAAGAGAGCTAACCAACCATGTGATTTGGTTCAAAGTTTCATTAAAGATTTAAAAATATATTTAAATTAAAAGTATTAATCTAAGGTAATTACTAACAGCTGAAATAACATTAAAATGTCTTATTATGTTTCTTCTACTGTCCAGCATAGAGTACAGGTGACTGTTGTTTAACTCTACTGCATGTAAAACCCAGAATCCTTCAGCTAATTAAAGTTTGGCTTTTCATAACATTTGCAGTAACCAAATAATTCCTCCTCAAGCCTTCACATACTCTTCACAGTAAATATTAAGTCTTAGCTCAGGAAGGCACTTCAGGACACTGAAGTGGAAAATAATGGATTCAGAAATTCTTTGTACCACTCTCTCTTAGGATGCTTTGTGGCTTCCACATATCCCTTCCACATGCCAAACTGTATTATAATGCACACACACACACAGTCACACACATACACAAGCATTGAATATATTACAATAAACACACACTTGGGGGAAATTGAGGGTGAGGAAAAGATAACTAATTCACATTCTCCTGCACACACTTGACAACTTATGGAACTCATTCATACATACTGTAATATAATACATACTCTTGTGCTATGTGTGAACCCAATACTGTTATGAGAAATATGATAATTTTAGACCTACCTGGAAATTGTGGATTGCGGTTTGGGATATTGAATTCTACACTGCATGCTTGAGTGCTGCTTCTGTCTTTATATGTTGTTAGCTGTGTTGTTTTTAATGTTACTGGATCTTGTGCCAATGTAAGACAAGTCTTCTTGCACATAGGCACTGAAATGTTAAATTGTTGACCCCTCCTCTCTCCGTCAGTGCGGGCGTGGGCAGGACAGGCTGCTTTATCGTGATCGAGGCCATGCTGGAGCGCATGAAGCACGAGAAATCTGTGGACATCTACGGTCATGTGACTTGCATGCGTGCCCAGAGGAACTACATGGTCCAGACTGAAGACCAGTACATTTTCATCCACGAAGCCCTGCTGGAGGCCGCCACCTGTGGAAACACCGAGGTGCCTGCTCGCAACCTGTACGCCCACATCCAAAAACTCACCCAGCCCCCACCTGGCGAGACGGTCACTGCCATGGAGCTGGAGTTCAAGGTGACTGATTGCGTTGGAAATGCAAAATTCACCAAATAAATGAACAGGAATTTAGCTCGATGACATTGCTGCTGAGTCATAACAACAGATAAGCGCACACATGTCTCAGGGACAAAGGGACCGGAGCAGACACACAAACACATAAACACATAACGACTGACACATACACACAGCTGGTGTTCAAGGTGATCTCGCAATCACACACACACTACACACACACACACACACACACACACACACACACACCTTCTGTCAATAGCCATCGACTGTGATGTTATTACACACTCTCCCCTCAGCACAGCTCCGCCATTAGCCCTCTTATGACCATGATCCATTCTGTTTGAAGTGATAATAGCATCTACGCTCCTGCCAACCGCAGAGAATAGAAAGAGTGAGAGAATGATTGCGGCATATGTGGGGTCACAGCGTCCATGCGCACACAGTCTGGCCACAACACACGCACATTCTTGCGGCCTGCCGTGACTCTCCACACACACTCCTGTGCTGTCCATCTGTGCAATGTCCACTGCCAGCACCGAGCTTTTGATGCATCCAGTCCTCCACCTGAGCATGGGGACTATAGGAACTTAGTCCACCACACTAGCTGTACTATGTTACACCTGTCAGCAGATATCTAAAATGCACAACACCGTTCTCTTTTCTTCTATAGAACTTCCTTTTAATCAGGACGAGAGGGAAGCGTTCCAGACTTCCTTTTTGTTTGTTTACTCCAGGTTGCAGTTCACTAATTCTCTTCTCGTTTTTCCCTCTCCGAACTCTTCCTGTCCGATTTCTTCTCACCTCCCATTAAACAGAGACTGGCTAACTCCAAAGCTCACACGTCCCGCTTCATCAGCGCCAACTTGCCCTGCAACAAGTTCAAGAACCGTCTGGTCAACATTATGCCTTTCGAGTCCACCCGCGTCTGCCTGCAGCCCATCCGTGGCGTTGAGGGCTCTGACTACATCAATGCCAGCTGCATTGACGGCTACAGGTCAGCATGAGCCTCCCTTTGAGACGAGTCCTGAGAGGGGGATGCGTGTCTGTGGGTGGATGTAACAGGTCTGCAATTGTTTTCTGTCAACAAAGATTGTTACCGGTGCGAAAAATCCTTGAGGTAGTCACTATGGAATAAGTATAGATTAAAATGTATGAGGGGACTCGGGCAGAGCCTAGTTCCGTCAATGTGGATCTCACTGCTGCTTTCATATTGAAGCTACTGCATGTTCCTCATGTGCTATGTGAGTCCAAATTGCTTCCTAGAGGGAGGAAGATGAAAAGGCAGCTCTCTGTGTTTTATCTGTGTAAGTATGAAGACAGACAGAGCAGCCGCTCCCGTGGTTGATGTGTACAGGAAAGGGGTAGATTTAGCAAGCGTGAAATGCCCTTCAGTCCACACGGGGTTCTGCTCTGTATCCAGCCATGACGGAGACAACACCGCTAACAGCCGCCGCCCCCNACCCCTCTTTCTCCAGTCATGTTGTTAATGAAAGGTGCTCCTCAGAGACCGTCCTTCCATTGTTGCTGCATAAATAGCATAATTGCTGCGAGAGAGTACCGTAATGAAGTGTGTTTTCCAAACCCCTCCCTCCACATCACCCTCCCTTTACCTTTCCATCTGTCTTTTTTTTTTACCGCTTTCTCTCTCTCTCTCTCTCTCACTCTGTCTCTCACTACTCTTCTCCCTAATCTATCCCTCCCTTACCTTGTTCCCCTCTACCTTCGTGACACCCTCTTCATTCACTCTCCATCTTAATTTTGCTTTCAAAACACGGCAGAGGAAGACTTATCCGGTTGGGGACCTGTTGTGTGCACCGGCAGCACTGTGTAATTAAGCTGCTTTTAAAGCCTGGGCATAAATTAAAAAAAACTAAACAGGGGCCTCCAGTGCCCTTCACCCCAGTGCCTTCAAGAAAAGCCAATAATATGCTAAGCTAATGAGAGGCAAACCATTGATTCCATCTATGCTATCAGGGTTGCGAGCCCTGGATAGGCTCCGATGCAGGCTGGAGTTTTAGCATCATAATGAGGCTGAAATGAAACACTATGTCCTCAAGCGCTGCAGTCATGAGGGATGATGCACAGAGCGCTTTGTGCTGTTTGGCAGCGCACTCATCGAGACACGGCATGCAGAGAAGCCAGTACTGTGTCATGTGGTTACAATTGTTTTTGTTTTGGCTGAGGGGTGTTTTATGGGGAGGTTAGAGGGTCCGCCTTAGCAATTTGTAATTTAGCATTCATCCTCTGAATTAACATAAATGTTTTCAGGCTGTAATTGTGCACAGCTGATTTGGAGCAAATTTTCTGTTGGCTGTATGATATATAGACAGTAGTGATAACATGTGAGCGTAGTGTTAGCGTGTCATGTTGTACACTGAAATAAACACCTCAGTTTTTCATTTCCTTTCCTTCTCTGTTCTTACATTATTTCTCCTGTTTCTACTTGTTTTCTATTTTCCCTCCCCTTTCCTTTATTTTTCCTCTCCTCTCCTCTTTTGTACTCTTCTCCTCTCATCTTTTTTCTTTTGTGTTCTCTTTTTCTCATCTCTACTCTTTCCTTATGTTTTTCCTTCTCTACTTACATCCTGTTTTTTCTCCTCCTCTTGCTTCCCTCTCCTCCTTTTTTTGCACTTTAATGACAAAGAGAAAATGGTGCTGTTCATCTCCTAACAGTCTCCTCTTTACATCTTTGCTGTACTTTACTCCCCTCACTCTCTCTCTCTGTTTCTTTGCATTCATTTTTCTCTCCCGTCTTCTTAATTTGATTCCTCACTCCTTTCCCTTCCCTTTCTCTCATGCTCTCCTCTACCAATCTGTTGTTTCTTTATTTGTGTGAGCAAAGCCCTGAGCGTATTCTAATCTCCCGGTTCCACATTAGTGCTTTGCCTGCAGCACCTTCATTAGCTGCTCAGCCATGGCTGAGTGTTACTGTGTGTTACTGTGTGTGTGCATTTGTCTGTTTGTGCATACATGCAAATCTGTTGCGTGTGTAAATGCATACACCTGAATGCTAGCTTCCATGTGCTGCAAACGTGTGTGCACATGCCTGAGTGCTGATCATGTGTGTGTTGTAGGATAAGTCAGACGCCGTCCCTCCCTTTGTTGATTAGTACACTGCTGCCACCTGCTGTTCGACAGAATAATTGCTCATCTGGACCAAAGTCACGTAGGACACCGGAGAGCTGGCACCTCAGCCTATGAGCTCATCTCTAGTTTGTGAGCATATCGAGTGCTGCGCATTCTGGGCTGTGTTACAGATAAGCAGGAGGAAGTATAGGACCTATACATGTCCACACGCAAAAATAGAACAGGGTGCAGAATTTGTCTTGGTGGCATTGTTGCATAGACATTTTGACCTCAGTCAGTACACTCATGCATGCACAAAGTCAAAGGAAACAGTATTTCTCTCACACACACACTGCTTGTTATGTATGGTATTCTACAGCTTAATGCTTTTTATCAGCATTATGTTTAATATAAAAATATCAGCTTAAATGGTATGAATTTCATGCGAATCTATTTCATATTTCCGCTCCACACTTAGCACTGATCTAATAATTTTCACCAATATTCATCTTTATTAATCGTGGGAGCGGAGGTGGGGTGTAAAACACTCATTTATCATTAAATGACCTTTCAGAGGATTTGCTGAGTATTGCTTTGTAATGACAGGTGGAAAACAAAAATTTATAACAGTTCTGCATATGGTGTTGCATCTTAGGCAGCAGAAGGCTTACCTTGCCACCCAGGGCCCCCTGGCTGAGACCACCGAGGACTTTTGGAGAATGTTGTGGGAGCACAACTCCACCATTGTCGTCATGCTCACCAAGCTACGAGAGATGGGACGGGTAATACAAATAATCACATATTCTTAACATGCATTCATGTAGCACTTGTGCATTTTCACATTTTTAAAAATACACTCTCATTTTGTATTATGCCCAGTACCCCCACCCCCCCAATTTTTATTATATTGTGTTGTGTTTTGTGATTGTGNTTGTATTATGCCCAGTACCCCCACCCCCCCAATTTTTATTATATTGTGTTGTGTTTTGTGATTGTGAAAGTGATGGTGACTGATGCACTGTGCTGCATTTTTACAGCTTTTATCATCCTCTCAGTTATAATCACACAAGCACATTATTGCTGCAGTTAAGAACGCAAACACATAATGGGAATGTTTTGCTACCCAAGATTAAATATCCAGGACTCTATCCATTATTTTATTTTATATGCAAAGACCTTCTCATGACTCAAGATAACTAATAACTTTGATTAATCGGTAATATCAATCACCTTTTCTCCTGAGTGGTGGATATCTCGTCTTAATGCTTCCCTCTTGTCTTGCAGGAAAAGTGTCATCAGTACTGGCCAGCAGAGCGCTCAGCCAGGTACCAGTACTTTGTGGTGGATCCAATGGCTGAATATAACATGCCTCAGTACATCCTCCGAGAGTTCAAAGTCACAGATGCCAGGGTACGCTTGAGAGAGATTCACCATGTGTGTGTGAATGTGTGTGGGTTTGTTCATTCTCACCTGCGTGTCCGCATGCATATGTCTTAGCGGGAGGGGGGGAGTGTTTGACATATTGCACAAAATGTAACCATCCAATCTGAATCCATCTTAATTTTAGGTTTTCATATAAATTTTGACAGTTGCACGAAGTGTTAAGAATTGTTCAGACTGTGATTTCAAGGTAGACATGATCAGACTGCATCCCGTGTTATTTCTTATGGCAGGCTGACACGAAATGAATGCACCATCAAACATGTTTACATGGATTTAGTAACAGCGTATGTGTGTTTTGTGGATGTGTGTGTGTTTCCACATCTCTGTGAAATACATGAAAAGCATAGCCTTCAATCCCTGAGGGCCAGTGCTGGAACTCCCTCCAATGCAGTAGTTTCAATGGGCTATAAATACACTTTACTGTCATCAGACAGCACACAGCATACAGCACAATATCACTCTAATCCCACAACATCTCTCTCTCTCTCTCTCTCTCTCTCTCTCTCTCTCTCTCTCTNTCTCTCTCTCTTTCTCTCTCTCTCTCTCTCTCTCCCTCTCTCTCTCCCTCTCTGTCATAGATATATACACTGAAAGATAGATATTTGAAAATAAAATCTTGATTTACACACGTATAAACACAAAATGTGTGTCTTTTTTATGCAACAGCCCTGCTGGTTTCCTATTGGTTAGTTAACTGCTTTCACATTGCGTCCCAGGTGTAAATTAGATGACTAGAGTTAAAACCAGCAGGGTTCTGGTACTCGTGGCCCCAGATTGAGAACCTCTGCTGTAGTGTGTTTGGTTGAGTGCACTTAAGCCTGCAGGACACAGAGAGACGTGTGAAACACAAACCACAAAGTAGAGCCAGAGTGTTATTCTGCCGCAGAGATAAATTCAAGTATCAGAGAGAGCTCATTTGTCCATTTACACCCACAGTCCAAGCTGTAATGTAAAAGGTGCAGCGTAAAGAATAGTACACGGTACACACCACCTCTTGCATAAACTTAATCTCCTATTTGCTGCCCCTCAGGACGGCCAGTCCAGAACAATTCGTCAATTCCAATTTACTGACTGGCCTGAGCAAGGAGTGCCAAAAACCGGAGAAGGCTTCATTGATTTCATTGGACAAGTACACAAAACCAAGCAACAGTTTGGACAGGATGGACCAATCACTGTACACTGCAGGTATGGAGAAAAGATGAGAGCGTGTGTTTAGACGTTAACACACATAAGGCGTGGTGCCACTTCAGATCATAAAACATTCCTGTTTGTATTTTGATTATGTGGGATTACAGTTCTTATAAATATCTCAGCAAGGTGTGATTACATTTGTAAATAATCTTGTTTTTAACACACGTAAAGCACAAGATGGATGGAGATGGAGTTTGCCATACAAGGACAACTTACACAATAGAGATGATTACACTGAATTTTATGTTTCCTGTGATTATCTGAATGACCATAATTGAGTGTGGACATGAACTACATTCATAATTCAAATAATTTACTGAGAAATGTATTTAAATAAGATGTTTTTTAGTGCATTATAAAGCCACTGAGTAACACTGAGTCGTTACAGAAGCACAATCAGTTCAATTCCTTCATGACAGTGGAGGGACACTTTTCCACTCAGACAGCAGATGTAAATGTTCTTGTGTTTGCTTTTCAGTGCTGGAGTAGGCAGGACCGGAGTCTTCATCACTCTCAGCATCGTGCTGGAGAGGATGAGGTACGAGGGCGTGGTCGACCTCTTCCAGACGGTGAAGACACTCCGCACCCAGCGGCCTGCCATGGTGCAGACCGAGGTAAGGGCTGCGTGCTGATGGCGTAATAAGTGTGCAGAGCCTTTAAACTTGAATCTGCATGGAGAATATTCTTTGTGTAGACTTTTATTTTAGAAATCCGAAAGCTAAACACATGATGCTGGAGCAAATTAGCTTCACAGAAAGACTTCCTGAATATATAACAAATAATGGAAAAAGGGCATCCTGAAAAACAGCCGTGAAACTAAATGAATTAATTGACATTTCAAGTAAAAGTGGAACAGTGGTATTAAGTTAGATTTGCACTAATTTAAATGACTGTGGCAGAAACAGTTTTGTCTTTATCTCTTTGGTACAGCTGGAGTTTGAGAGGAGACAGTTCATTTCACATGAACAAACATTTCCTGGAAATCTGGCTTCACGTGTTTACGCCAAAGCAGCGATGGTTAGCTCACCGCAGAGTATCAAATAGCTGTTTTCCACTTCTGTGCCAAGTCATACCGAGCCATGCCAAGCCGACCACCTGCTTCTTCTCCTTTACGCTCGCAGCCGAACCGAGCTGAGCTAAATTGAGCTGATACATCAAATTTCTGGCCCTGCTTTGGAGTTAGGGCCAAAGTGTGCTGAACCATGCCCTCAACTGGCGTAACAGTGCACTGATTGGCTCAAACATGGGGACTGAGACAGAGGCATTTTTAAAGACCAGTAGAATTTTTAGTGGATAGATGCAGATACTTTATTTCTACCTTTATATTTTTAAGTTTCTATTTGGCAACTAAAAACAATGTAATCCCCAAATTGGATGGTGGACGAGATACAGGCTCTCGTTGCTGTTTTGACTGCCCCAATGGGGATGGACAATCCTCAAAGCAGTGCATAGAAAAGATTAAAACACTTAAAACAGGATTATAATAAACTCTGCAAAATTAATAAAACACAATGAGGAAAAAAAAAGCACAACCAGCTTACCTGTTGCCAGGAAAAACATGGGTATATCTGACTTGGAACGGCTGTGGTGGGGGTAGGGTGCAGCAAGTAGCGGAAAAGCTATAAATAACAATGATATAACAACGGTGACAATGATCATTTCTCAGTCGGAAATATCACTTAGATTACAACCCAAAACCTATAATTGGTGAACTGTAAATCTGAGAAATGTGTAGAGCCACTTTGTTGCTAACAGCTGTAGAGCAGAAAGGCTCGAAACACGTGATGAAGCATTTCATTTGCACGTTCAGCATGTGGTCATGGTTGTGAGAAGGGATGATACGGCGAGCAGATTGTCTCACTGAGGCGTCGTCTTCTTCTTCTTCTTCTTCTTCTCCTCAGGACCAGTATCAGTTGTGTTACAGGGCAGCATTGGAGTACCTGGGGAGCTTTGACCACTATGCAACATAACCACTTTCACCGAGCACCC
>VXCM01009440.1:0-12883 GCA_014773175.1 Lucifuga dentata | reverse complement strand
TACCATTGCTTTACCTTAATTAATATTCATATGATACTACTGTTATGCATACTATTTATGCTACAATGGTGGGAAATTGTCCTCCATCAGAAAATCATAATTGGTGGTAAGATGAAAGATTCTATACGATTACCAAACAAGGACAGGGGAGAAAATCGTCTGTAGCTAAATGCCATTACTATAATTACTGTCAATTCTAATTACCTCACCATGAAAAACAGGAAAAGTATGCTTTCCAGTCTTAGCTGAACACCATTAATAACTATTCTTAATGAGGACTTGACTTTCTTCTTAATCAGTGTAATAATTATTGCTGCTAATTGTCCCACTAACTGAAAGTGAAACTGTGATCCATTATCTCTGTTTATATTTGAGTGGCTCACAAAAACATACCAAAGGCACAGAATTCCTGTTAATAATCCCTCTCCTCCCCTAAAATGTGTATCATTTTCCCTGTTTATATGATTAATATGTTGACATTACAAAACCAAAGGCACGAGCCCACACACACGTCACTTTCTCCCCTCTCTATGATGGCAGCTTTTTGCCACGCCTTCAACGTGACCATTCTGAACAGATACAGTATAAACAAAAGAAGGAGAGAGAGGGGGAGAGAGAGAGAGAGAGAGAGAGAGACTGGACTTTTAATGAACCGCATGGGAAAATAGTTAATTAATTATATCACACAAACAACACATAGAGCTGTATAACCAAACACTGGTCACTTATACCTGCTCTAAGTGACACTCTCAGCTTGCTATGATGCATTTAATGGTTGCATAGCTTAAAACCAGAATCAATGTGATCCACAGTAAAGTCTGAGCTAGAGAAAGAGGGAATGAAAGGGGTGGGGTGAGGAACAGGGGGAATATGGAGGAGGTAGAGTAATATATCACAATATTATGAGGAGGTGAAATGATAAATAATGACTGGCAGATGTGGGTGTTATGTTGCAATCGGCATCACAATATCGTCAGCATCTCGCCCTCATATAACATCTACCTCTGTAAATAAATAAAGAAATACTGACAGAGAGAGAGAGAGAGAGAGAGAGAGAGAGAGAGAAATGGATTAGATGATGAATTGTGACTGACAGAAGTGGAGGGATGTTGTTGCTGCAATCAGCAACACAAAATTGCATCGACAACACCTCAGCTTCATGTTGCATCTTTTTCTAAAGTAAATGAGATGGAGCAAGATGGAAGAGAGGGAGATAGATGAGGTGGGAGGGGTGGAGGNCGGGGGGGGGGTATCATCAAGCAGTGATAAATTTGGCGAGGTGGAAGTGGTGGGACACTGTAATCAACATCACAGCACATCAAATCCCACACTGGATGGCTGTTATTCCTCTGGAGCTGCTACATTTCCATATTTAGCAGCTCTGATACTAAAGTGGCTCTGATACCTAAACAACATATATTACATGAAATGTCTTCTGGTGTTGTATGCAAATACGATGTCATAACTGCTGTGGCTGCCAGTATATATTACTTGTGACTGGATACCAAAAAAAGGTGTTAAAGGAGCACACCAGTGATTTTGCACAATAAATACAACCCATATCAGTTTCCCATACATAAGCTCTACTTTGGTGGCTCACCCAGGTAGATTGTAAGACAAAATCCGAATCATGGGACAGAAGGTAGACCTAGCCTTGAAAAAAAAAATACAACTGCGACGCTGCTGTCACACACAACGACACGTGTACAGACAACGAAAAGATGAACTTCAACATGTGTACTTCTATCTTTGTATATGTATATTTCTATTTGACAGAATAGAATAGAACAGAATAAGATTGTGTCGGGGGGGGGNGTCAACCTGTGGTAAACACTATTATTACTGTCAAACATACTACTTAAGCGGTACATTTTAAAATTATTTTTTCTACCTTCCAGACTGCCATTGGTTTAATTTCTATACGCTATAAAAATCAACTTGTAGAGACTTGAAACATGCTTGAGATAAGTAATACATCACAGCAAACCAGACATCATTCTTATTTATTTATTTTTTTGTCAGAGTTACTTAACACATATTATTGCATTATATAAATATATACATTATAATTCACTGAAGATGGCACTGGTGTGGTAAACCAATATTTGCAGATATGGAAAACATCTTCAACCAGCTTCCTGTGCATGTAACAGACCTGCACGTACACATACATAGATGCACATGCATAGACTGAAACTGAAATAAGCACCACATACTCTCAGGCACCTCATTTCCACTGATTTATGACTACACGAAAAAGTACTCCCTACTGATTACCCACAGTGCAGCTGTACATTCAGCCCTGTGCTCCCTAGACAGTGCTGAACTCTGATACATCCCTGAAGATTACACACAGCAAAGGTTTTAACCAATAGGAATTACAGCTTTAACTCAGATGGAGTAAGTGCACATGCTGTATGATGAAGCACTGAGAAAACTGAGCTGTTGCTGTGTTTGTATGTGCTTTTCCTGGATGGAGTATCGCATTTCTTCCCTGGTAACAACAGCCCATAATAAACTGGTTCTTTTGAGAGTGTAGTGGATCTACTGGTGGAGCTTTACTGGTTTCTCTCTGGTGCTTCCTCTTTTCCTGGTTGTCAGGATTCAAACCCAAGCGTTTCCCAAAGCAGACAGAAAAAATCCTGCCTGGCTGTGGAGATAGACGAGCTTACAAGGTCTCAGTCTTATCTGCGCTCTCCACATAGAGAGAGAGAGAGAGAGAGAGAGAGAGAGAGAGAGAGAGAGTAGAGAAGGCAAAAGAGAATGCGAGAAAGTATAGGGATGTAGGAAGAAGGGCAGCTTTGGTATTGCTGACAGTGCTCCTGCGGTGCAGAGTAGCGGCCATCCTTAAGTCTTTATCTCTCCATTAACACTGTCTAGGTGATTTCCACAGTGTCACATCAAACTAACCTTCATACTGTACCAATCCTCTCTTTCAATCTGCATAAAGAAATGGCAACTGAAGCTGGTCACCAAAGCTGAAGAGTCATATTTGATAAAAAGCAGATTTAACTCCCTGGAGTCTAAAGCCATTGTTTTCTGCTTAAAATGCTGTGCTATAAAATCCCTTTCCTAGAAAAGATGACAAAATGGGACTTGTGAAAATCTTGATTTTTTTTTTTTTTTTTNAAAAAAAAAATTTGGGGTGCGATAACAGTAACATCACCAGCCACGACAGTCCACTTCCGACATGTTTCTGCACTAGGATCACCCAGCAAAAGATTAAATCCTGATTCAAGAGCTCGCACAACATATCACATTTCCCTCCGGACTACAGGTCTGAAAACATCCAAAGATGTAATGGACGTAAACATTAGCAGCCCACAGCAGTAAGGGGCTTTCTGGACTTCAGACAGCACTGACTGCTCTGAGATATGTTGCAAAGATTTCCACACTACTTAAAACCTGGAACATGAAAATAAAGTTCTGCTGATTTTCTTCTCCCTCGTGTACTGACAATAGTGTGATGAGCAGATCTCATTAAAGACACGATGTCAACAAGCTGCTCATCCACAGGGAATAAGTTACATCACAAACCAGGACTTAATGAGGAATGCGACATAATATATAATTATTTTGAGGCTGCGTATTTATTTCATCCACATGCAAAAATGTACAATGGCGACATTAAAACCTTTCTGTTGTGCCTGGATGGGTTTGGAATTGTTAAATCTAAGTTTTTTTTTTTATGGTANACCTTTCTGTTGTGCCTGGATGGGTTTGGAATTGTTAAATCTAAGTTTTTTTTTTTATGGTAATAGTTTTTATTAATCATTTTCTTTCTCTTGCCTCCCAACCTGGGAGAGACACATCACATAGCTGTGGCTGATGGTTAGAGGAGAGATGAAGGTTTGGCTAATCTACTTTTTTAATCATTTAGTATGTAACGTGTCCAACATGTCAAATTCCAATCTTAAATTACTAGAGATCAAAATAATGTCAAATTGCTTATTTTATCCTTCTTTTCTGATAAAATATACTGAAAGATACTGCATATATTTCAAATAGATCTCGTACAATTTTTATTTTCATTTGAGTCTGTGTTTTATTTCCGTCTCAGAATCTAAACTCTGTTGATGCATGCGTGTTGTAAATGTAGCCTGATGTCTTCAAATGCTCTTTACACACAGAAGCTACCTGGTACTAAAATTATTATTCAGCAGTACTGATTAAATATTTTACCTGTGGGCAGACTGGGGTGGAACACTAACTTTAACAAATTACCCATCATTTTGTGTCCACTAAAGCATAATATCACCGTGCCCTCATATCCACTTTGCTCCATCACCAAAGCTGACTGTGCATCCTAAGCCGTACATTAAAAGCCTGAATCCATGTAACAGCTGCCATTCATGCCTGCAGCAGGAAGGTACAACAAGATGTAGTTCATATCTCACCATAATCACACTAATCTACAACATAACACTTTATGTTAGGGGTGGGCAATATAGCCTTAAAATAATGATATCTGAAGGTATTTTTGAGATAAAGATATTCAAGACAATATGAACAATGTAATACTGAACATTGTTGTATTGTGATTGCAGAAGAAAACAATAACTGTAACAACATGAGTAAAAATGAATGTGTAAAAGTAGCACAGTAAAGTGTTTACCTGGGAGCGTTCTATGTTACCAGGATCCTATGTTTCCCAGTTGAATATTGTGTTAACACACATTAAGCGTGTATTAACAGAATAACCCTAACCCATTATGTGCTCTATTGTGCTATATAGAGCTGGGGAACATAGGATCCTGGGAACATAGAAATGACTCAGTTTCCCTTCAGTTAAAGTATAGATAGCTAAATCTTGTAATATTTCAGCTTTAATAACACCAATTAAGTTAGCCTGTAGTCTTCAGTAGTGTATAAAACATGGATAAAATGACTGATGATGTGTTAAGAGCTGATCTTTGGCAGATATTTTCCATCCAGTGCTAAATAGCCTCTATGATGCTGCACCAAAATAAGCTCTGAAGTCCAAATCCATGACAAGCCCGTGGTTGAGGCCAACAACTTGAAGTTAGCATAACGGCTAAGCTAACACTGTTCATACATTGCAGCAACAAGTCACTACTGACAAAAAGACACCGCTTTGCTAATTTCGCTCCACAGGTCACAGGAAGTACCACTATCTAACGCTCCAGCTACGGTTGACTGAGTCAGCGTCACTTCCTGCTTGTTTTGCATCTTAAATCAGCTGATTGGCTCTCCTCCTCATGTGACTGTGACTTTCTTGGTATTCACCTGCGTGTTTCTGTTCAGGTGGAGAAACTAATTTGTTGTGTTTCCACCTTTGGCTGTTAGCCAGTTAGCCTTGTAGCAAACCATTTCCATTCAACAGACGTAGCTGTTTTCATCACACCTCTTCTATGCTTTCTTACTGAGCTGATGTTAAATCAAAATGAAATAATAAGAAACAATGTAATGTAGAAGTGCCATCAGAAACCAACTGCAGTGTTCAGCAAACTGTCGGGGCTGTCGTCTACAGAAAGAGACTCAGAGAAACTAATTATACTGTCCCACAATATTTTCTATCATCAGTGTGGAAATCAAATCCAGCAGTAGAAAACTATCCGTATCACTGTACGTCCACTAAAGAAAAATGTCACCATATGCACAGGTGAAAAACAATCCACTTCTCATTTATCAAGCCCACACATCAAGAAACTGATTTTGTCCATTTTTGGTTTGTGCTTCCTTTTTGTGGACTCATCAGAATGAAGAATACTGAGATCTTAGAGACTACAGCTGCTGAATAAAGCCTGTTTCTGTGGCACTTTTGGAGTGTGAATAGAACATTATCATGACACTGATATGCACTCAGCTCCATCACACAGACCTGCTGTGTTTCCTCAGGGGGGCATTAGCATGCAAAAGCAGAATGAAGAAGCAGATCAGGATCCTGTTACTGCCACGCAGTCAGACCTCTGGAATTCATTTCAGTGCCGACGAAGAATGAAAAATAGCTCTGACATTTTCAGAAGGTCCTGCTGCACCACAGACCACAAACAGCAAGAGAGAGCCACAAGACTGTGTCGAGATTTTTCCATGATTAACTTATCCTTGCTAATTTAGCAGATTAAGGCTGAAATCCCACATTAGAGCTAATTTCTCAGAGCTTTGCTCTCAGCACACAGATCCACTGAAACTGAATCAGGCAGCAACTTTGTGTTTGATGGATAAATTAGCCGAGGAGGCTGCTCTGAACCTTGTAATGTTTATCCAGTCTAAGCTGCTCAGACCTCAGAGCCTGACTGACTTTTCTGACTTCTCATTAATGTCTTTCAAAAGAATCATCAAACTTTACTGGTGCTTCACACAGACGTGATCAAACTATTGATATCTTTCAAATTCAACTTTAAGGTCAGGTGACTTAACGCTTTCCATCATAGGATGCGTCAAACCACTTCAAATCCCACAATCTGTATAACTACAAAATATCACACTTCTTTGACAATCACGGTGATGTATTTCTCAATTTTTCTTTTGTTTTGATGAGCAAACATTGCTAAACAACTAATGCTAATTAGGCAGTAGTTAGCACAAAGTGGAAAGAGATAAAATGTTTCAATTGGCTGGTAATAGTATTCAGATTTCACTTGTCAAACAATTGTTCTCTGGTTTCAAATTAAAAAAAAAAGGATACACAGTCCAAACAAGGCAATAATGAGTTTGAAATGTTTTGAATTTATGTTGTGTTTTGTAAAAAAAAACGATCCAATCTGTGTACTTTTTGTTATTTTGTTGTTGGAGGAGGTACAGGGCAAATCAAGTCCAAGGTTTCAATAACATCTGATTTATTATATCATCGTCCAATTATGTAAATCAGGCTGCCATTTCAATCTAAGACCAATAACACAATAAGTCAGAATATCATGTTTATCCATCCATCCATTTTCTAAACCCATTTGTCCTGTTGAGGGTCACGGGGGGGGCTGGAGCCTATATCAAAAATCTCTTTCTATATCAGGCTAGTCACATTTAACCACAGTTAAACTGAAACTAAGCTAAAGTACAATATTTGCATAAGCCCATATTTTTTAAATATTGTGTGTATTAGTGTTTGTTCTGCTGAAGTGATATTTACTGTTTCACAATGCATACAGGCTGAAATGATCAGCATTAAAAAAGGAGCTTTTAATTTGACTGGCTATTTATCTTACATATATTAAAATACAAATGCAAACACACGCATGCACGCACACAAACACACACACGCGCATGCACACACAATCCTGTAAACTGGCAGATATAAGTTGATCTGCTTATTTTTGCGTGTTTTTGCACTGCTGCCGATGAAATGAAAGGAATGCCAAGTAAATTAATTCCGGCAACAAATGAGCTCATCTATCACTAAAACACAGACATATAGAAACATGTCGAGTACTGCTGCCTTCAGGGCTAATCAGTGATGCTGCTTAGAAAACTTTGAATATTACTTTCTTTTGATCAGAGATTAAGGTTTCTGATCATGCATAAAAAACAAATACAGAATTTGATAAATTCTATCAAAAGAGGAACAGGTTGACAAACCAAACAAACAACCAAACTGTTTCATACTCTCATACTTTAGTGCTTGAAGCATTGCAGGAAAGTTTTCAGGAACTCAGGGACATTTAAAGGACCATACCTGCCATTTTGCATGTTTGAGCCTAATATATTCAATTTTCATACGTTATGTTACTGACACTCATTTCCCAAAGAATAAAACCGTATTTCAGCTTTCCTGATATTTAGCAAAATCTTTTAATCTTTCAAAATCAAATATCAATGTTTTGCCTGCTAATAGTTACGCAGCCTTATGAAGCCATGGTCACTTAAATTTTTCCATAAACGCAGGTCTTCTTTTGGGACTATATTCCCCGGTGGACACATAATTCACTCCACACTTTTTATTGCGCTTAAATGCTAAAATTATGTAACTTTGAAAAAACCTGAATACAGGTGTTGTTCACGATGATGGATTACCTATCCCAAGAATGTTTCAAGTATCAACAAGTTGATTTTAATANTTTTAATTCACCGTTCCAGTAGTACGCTTTGGGAAATGATTGTCAGTAACATTACATGTATGAAAATTGAATATATTAGGCTCAAACATGCAAAATGGCTGGTATGGTCCTTTAACTACTTTTACTTTGGGCCTTGAGTATATTTTACCATCTATTTGTGTGCATTTACTTAAGTAAACTTCCACTCTGACATTGTGTCATATAATAATGTAAAGATTTAGAGTGAAAATGGCCAAAAAATAATTTTATAGTTTAATTAATCACTGTGGAATTAGGAATATAAGCAAAAAGTCTTTTCAGCATGTTGGAGTAAAGGTAAAGATTTTCAGCCATCATCAGTATGGGAGGAACCGAAATGCCATTCACTCCTCATCATCACTCCTCTCATACGGGGAGTAACGTGCAGAGGAGGAGTGCTGAGTGAGAGCGAGGGGAGATGAGGCCGTTTGGGACAGTTTATTTGCTCTTCCATCATCAAAACGGGACGTGTGCTATTGCTGAAGCAGCACCATTATAACTGACACAGCACTACATTCCACAATACAACTCAAAGCCAAAGTTTTTATGCACAGCCAGCAAAACATGTGCTATACATTGAAGGCACTGACATTAAATAATAACATCACAAGTTAGAAAAATGTACATTGTACTCATACTTTGAACCTGTAGCTTTTGAGTTTTATCATCAATGTTACATAAAGCGCACAGTCACAGGGAGGTCAAACTCTGCTGAACCAAAAATGAAGTCACGTCATCACAGTTTGCTGCTGCTTTCTTATTATATTATTACTATTATTATATTATTATTATATGCGAACAATAATAAGAGACTCACGCATTTATCTTTACCTCTGACATGGCCCTTGTAAACACATTTTGTGGTATTTTGTAATTAATTTTTTGAGCCTTTTTGCCTTTACTGTAACAAAGATCCTTGAACGGAATCAAACCAGCCACATTGTGGTCACAACTACATGGTCGGCATCTTCACTGCTGAGCCACCAAACACACCATTTTGTAGTATTTTTATTGTATTCATAGTTTTAAATATTTTTTGTATTTACTTTGTAAGTTTTTATCTATTTTTTTTCTCTATAATTATACGTTTTATGAATAAGTATCCTATCATTTTACACTTCTTATTCTGTTTTTGACACAGTTTGATCCAAACTTCATGTCTTTGTGCAATGACATTAAAGCAAATATCTTGAATGTTGAACAGACTTCACAAGAGGCTTTTCTACTTTCCTTCTCTAGCAGAACAGTCAGACACAAGCAGAACCAAACTAATATGTGGGTCACAGACAAAAGGAGGAAACAGAGGAGAAATCCAGGATGTAGAGAAGGAAATGACAGGAGATTTCTGGAGCTTAGGGATTCAACTGAGTTGTTTGTGTTGCAAGATATCATTTCTAAATGTCTGAAAGCAGACTGAATGCAAGTTAGTAAGTAGGACACATCCTCTGCTTTAACTGATTCTCCTCTCGTCAGATTTCTCTCTCTC
This sequence comes from Lucifuga dentata, assembly GCA_014773175.1. Lineage (NCBI taxonomy): Eukaryota > Metazoa > Chordata > Actinopteri > Ophidiiformes > Bythitidae > Lucifuga > Lucifuga dentata. The sequence goes on along the minus strand of VXCM01009440.1, from coordinate 3,364 downwards.
TCTAGCAGAGGTGGTTGTCCTGCCGCTGCGGTGGGCCTCTGCTGCTGAATGACCATATTAGAAACACAGTGACCAACACAGTGTATCGTAATAGGCCTGTCTGCTCTGCTACTTCGTCCAGATCAATAAAGTTATATAGTGATGCAGAGTGAGAGCCAGGGGAAGGTGGCTGAGCTGCCGGCCAGCAGACGGTGTCCTTGGTCCCCTGGCTGCTTCCACTGCTGCCTGTCAGCTCTGGTAATATGTCTGCTGACCTTGAGTTTAAAGAGAAAAGAATAGAGAGGAGAGCAGGACGCACACACACTGACACACACAATAAACATCTCAACACCTCTACGCCCCAATGAGTTCTCAAACTTCCATGACAGCGACCTTATGCTATAGCTACTTTACATTTACAGCACTAATGTTATGACATTAATCCAGAAACAATGAAGGTCGGGCATTCTTAAATAAGACAACACCATCATCATCTTCATCAATCAGATCAGCTCTGGGCTATCTGATGGCAAAAGGTGGAAACAGAGACATAATGTCACATTATGTTGGACTTAAAAGCTCCATGTGTTTATTTTCATATAAGGTCGATCTGCAATACTTTCATGTGGAAAAAAAAACACACTGATCCACTTCTATTCTCCCTTGCTGCAGCACTGCTGTGCACACTGAATGAAAAAAATGACTGGTTTAAGTATTGTCTGTTTGACTCCCTCCTGAAAACCCTGCTGATTGGCCAGCTGAATTAGGCCTTAGCTGGCAACACCCACAGACTGTGAGGCATGGATGCTGGCCAAACACTGGCTCACTAGCCTCGTACTTGGTGGGCGTGTCTAACCAGGTAAGTACATGGTAAATTTACGTGTTACTGTACATCTTAGCAACATGTTACAGAAGTACAGGACCACCCAAAATAAAGCTTTTAGGGCAGTTCAGGACCTATGAATTTGGGTGTCAATCTTTGACAATGTTCAACACAAACTCCTGCTATAATAAACTATAAACATGAGGGGAAATAAATAAAAACACAATCTGTGGCCTTTAAAACAACACTGAGTAAAGTTTGCCACTGATACAGGATAAGCACCATGTTATATTTGGAAAGAGTGGAGACGAAAAAGTTCTCGGTGCAGATCCTTTGATGTTTGGTTTCAGTGTGAAGCTGATAAGGGATTCTTGGTGCACACGATCATGCAGATATCAGCTTCAAGTCTGATCGTGCACAATTCCAAATACAGCAACAACTTGAAACTTCACTGCTAATGATGATGCATTTTCTAGTTACAGCAGAATTCATCTGAATGACTGTCAACAAGAACACTAAAGAAAAAGCTGCTGAAACCTCTTCCAGCATTATTCTCTCACCTCACTCTGCTTTGTGTGTTTTTTTTTTTTTTTTTTTNTTTTTTTTTTTTTTTTTGTTTGCTTGTTTTTTGTTCCCTACTTTTCTTCTTTCAAAACATGGAAAATGTCTGAACTGCACAATCAAGAGCTGCATATTCAAACACCTCAGCCATTTGCTCCTGGAACTCTTGTTCAGTGTGTGTTATTATTCTGGTTTGTGAGCTTAGGCCTGTTTGTCTCATTACTGGAGCTCTGATTTAAGGCTCACACCTGCTGTCAACATGAACACGGCTCTCATTAGGAAACTCCAGTTTCTGCCCACAATGATTGCAGCAGCAGCAAATTAGGTCTAAGAGTGACTCTTTCAACAAGAGTAGCAGGAGAACACAATATACTCTGTGTGTGTGTGTGTGTGTGTGTGTGTGTGTGTGTGTGAATAAGCAAAAGAGGATGCTAAAATTATGTGTACACTTTTATACAGGTGAAACTTGGGCGGCCTGTCCAGGTTTCTGAAGACCCGCCTAAGTTTCATGGGAAGACTCAGCCTTAAAAACAATACAACTCCAACACTGTTGTCACACACACACGGACACGCACACATACTGTATATAGGCTGTACTTGGGTAGCCCCAAGAAAGCGAATGCGGAGAAAGCGAGAAAATGAATCCGAAACCGAATGTCCGACTGCTTGAACACATGACAACTTGAATTCTCTGTAAGGTTACCACTGAACCTGCCCGCGCCCACCCACCGCCACAAGTAAATTTTCAACCTGTGGGAAACACTGTACATGTCATGTTTGTGGGGATGAGTGAAAGAAAAAGTGTGTGAGATGAGAAAGAGATAAAACAGAAGAGAATTAAGTGTGATTGTGTAGATATGCAGAAGCACATTTTGATGTGTGTATATACAGTATGTGTGTGTGTGCACATGCATGTGCATATGTGTTTCTGAGACCTGCACATAGTTAATGATCCTATTTTGTTGTTTCAGAGCTTCTTCTGACAATTCAGTTGGAGCAAGAAACTAATGCGGCTATTAAGCCTTCATTAGCTTAAGTGCCCCTCACGTGTACACGCACGCATGCACACACAGAGTAATAGTGCGTTGTTTGGAATGTTTTCTTTCCTGTGTTATGAGTATATAAAGCGTTTTATGGGGTTTTATGTGCAGCTAGTGAGGTCACCCCCAGGCCACTGGAGCCCATTGAAAAGCTGCTGCACACGTGCTGCATAATAAACATGCACACACTAGAAACCTTTCAATAAGGCTTGAAATCCTGTTTACTGCTTTCAGTGCAACCAGTCTACTGCGACATTGATTTAGTTCTAAAAAAAAGAAAAAAGAAAAGCATGAACAGAGGAAACAAAGGAGTTAAAAAAAAAAGCTTCTTTTGTCAAGCACTTACTAACAATGAGGCAGCAGGTACAAAAGCCAAAAGCTGTTTCTGCAATATTTCAGTTTTTATATTAATTTGTGTGGGTAAACTTGAAGAAGGAAAACAAAGACCTGGTTACTGTGAGATTTACAATTGTGGTCAAATATCCCTATTATGCTAACTAATCAGGTCAGACCCTCACAAAGTAGCCACTGCACCATTTAAACTGCTTTTCTTAACTATTTCTGTTTTAAGTACATTTATTTTAGAATGATACAAATCACTACACAAGGAAAAAAATCAAAGAAAGAAATGGTTTTATACATAAATCAGTGCAGAGAAATCAGTTAAAACAGACTGCACACACACTGTACTGACTACTTTTATCTATCAAACACAATAAAACACAGCGTCAGTATAAAGATAATCCACTATATCATTCCAGCCCAGTGGAGAGAAGCACAAACATCTCAACATCAAATTCTACAACAACCAATGAGAACTCAGTCCTGCTGCTGTAGCAACTCACAGGACAATGAGTGAATGAGTGAGTCTGACTCAGTCCCAGCGGCAGAGCAAATTAATTGGCAGGACATTTGATGATGATGGGCGGGCATCATGATCAGTTTGGATTGTTGATGGGGG
>VXCM01009439.1:0-13025 GCA_014773175.1 Lucifuga dentata | reverse complement strand
CGTGAGGTGACAGCTTCAGCAACAGCGGATAGAAAACCGCTAGGCCCCGACTGGAAACCTCAGGGCGGTGACAGGAGAGCAGGTCTCAGCGGGCGGCAGCAGGAATAGCAGCAGTCAGGTAGACGCCGTCACAAACCGGAGAAACAGCGACAGATGACAGGAAAACAGCAACAGTCCAAATTAAAAACGATCAGTAAACTGTCATAGAACAGCCAATCGCTGATGTCAAAATCACCGATTTTTCACAAAAAATCACACAAACAGTGAATAGCGGCAGCCAGGCGCGCCAGCGTTCACTCAACCGGAAGTGTACACTATTGACTATTGTATGTTGTATGTATGTATGTGTGTAGGTTGTATGTATGTATGTTGTATGTAAGTTTACTCCCTGGATATAAATGTGAGCAGAATATTTTAAAATAAAAACATCATCAGCGTGTTGTGTTGACGTGTCTCCTCTTTGCTGCTGTGGACCACCACAGGTACGGATGAGGACCTGATTGAAGACAGTGGACAGCAGGGACGTGACTGAGCTGCAGAGAGCATTCTGCATCCTGGGTGGGATAATGTCCCCGTCTGACAGCTGTGTGACCTTCATGTTCCTTGCAGCAGCAACACATGAGGTGAAATCAACAAGGTAAACACGGCTGTCACCTCACTGTGTGTGTGCGTGTGTGTGTGTGTGTGTGTGTAGCATCATACATGAACTCATTAACTAACCTTTCTTCTTGAAATCCGAGTAACAAGCTTTCTCTCCTCTCTTCTGTTCTTTCTCTTTCTGTTTTTGAAAACATGACTCTCCTGTCATGTATGACGTGATGCTGCAGCACGTTTAGAACACGCTTCCGTCTCCACACACCGCCACACACACATGCATGCACACACACCAAGTTTGAAGTGTTAGAGAAGCGTGGACACATCACTGCTGAGCGGCATTAGATCTAGGCACGACATAGCATCCTGTGTATGTATGTATGTATGTTGTATGTATGTGTGTATCTGTGTGTGTGTGTGTGCACTCCTGCCCACGTGTCTCTGGGCCTCTGATGTTCCTGACTGCGTTCTGTGATTCCTGCTGATCTGGCAACAGAGAATTACAGCAGGAATCTGCTGAATAATCATCAGAGAATTCACAGCATTTGGTTTTAATGTGCTCAGCCACGTTGTTTACATGTTGTCTCACACACATACTACACACACATACACACATACACAAAGAGCTTCATGTTGTAAATATCTCCTGCATCACATGTTTAAATGGTCTTGCTGAACAAACAGAAACAAACAGAAACAAACAGAACTGAGATTTAAATTCATTTTATCAGGAAAATCCTGCAGCAGGCTCAGGTGAGCTGTTACAGCCGCAGGTAAACGACCTGCGAGGCCTGTGATTGGTCAGTTTAATGCTAAGCATTTCCTATTGGATAAAATTCTTGTTAATCAACTCAAAGTGTAAAACCTTATCATGGAGCGTTCTGATTGGCTGCTTTTAGTATACATTCTAAAATGGAATAACGGAGACAAACTTATTATGGAATCTTTTTTAGGAAATTATCTTCAGAATGTGTAAGAATGCAGATTTATTGATATTTTAGCGTGTTTTTGTTGAAGCTTTATTAGCATCAGCTTTTTGTTGTTTTGTGAAGAAAAGGGTTTTGTTTTTAAGCGGTTAAACAAAATCTTCATGTTTTTAGGTCTTAGCATAAAGATACAGTGAAGCTATAAAAGCTACACACACAAACTGCTGCCACATGTGAACACGCGTGTAAATGAAGCTGTTCTGTGTTGATCTAAACATAGATTCAGGTTATTAAAAACAGATTTCTATGACTTTTTCTTTTCTTACCATATGAAGTTTTAAACAGCCATGACACGTGTTTTAGGATCATGTCAGACCTGAAGTCTTCAAATCATCATCATCATCATCATCATCAGGAACTCTTCCTCTGTCACAACAAACATGGACCAAGAAACCGGATTCTGATTCCTTCTAAAGTGAACCGGTAACACCGGCGCTGTCCGCGGTGCTGATCTGACCAGCCGGTTTATTTGTTTGGTTTTTTTTGGCCTATGCAACCTCTCTCTCTCTCTCTCTCTCTCTCTCTCTCTCCGTGTCACATGCACACGCACACACACAAACACGCACCGTAAAATATTCAAGTGATTCCTGACATTCACCTCCACCTGTCCTGTGATGTCATTCACGTTCTGACAGCAGCTCATCACGTGACAGAAATCAGCGGCAGAGTCCCGCTGTGTCACCGGAGTCGCGCCGGTCCCCGCGGAGAATCTCTCCGTGTCCGTGGCTCTCAGAAAACGTCCCACCGAGTCGCGGTGAGACTGTCATTTGGAGCGCGTCCACGTTTCGTGTGCAGTAAATGTTGAGAAACCTTCCGCCTGAGACCCACTCGGTAACCGGAGACCAACAGGCAGCGCTGTTCTCCGGTATTTCCGCTCTGCGGCTTCAGAGTTTTTATTCTCAGAACGAAGCTTCAAGTCTTTTAGAAATTCAGAAGAAAAAAAAGATTCATTTAGATTCTTTTCCTGAAAATATTCTGAAGAACCGAGAGAGAGAGAAAGAGAGAGAGAGAGAGAGAGAAAGAGAGAGAGACAGAAAGAGAGAGAAACAGAGACAGAAAGAGAGAGAGAGGAGGAGGAGAGAGAAAGAGAAAGAGAGAGACAGAGAGAGAGGAGGAGGAGAGAGAAAAAGAGAGAGAGAGAGAAAGAGAGAAGAGAGAAAGAAAGAGAAACAGAGAGAGAAAGAGAGAGAGACAGAAAGAGAGAGAGAGGAGGAGGAGAGAGAGAGACAGAAACAGAGAAAGAGAGAGAGCATTGTCTGTTAGACACCCCTGCTTGACTCCACCGATTCTTCTTCCACCTGAAGGATCCTGACATTCTCCGGTTCTCCGGGGCTCAGCCTCCCCACTGCGCTGATGGAGAGATTCATGCAACTCGGATCGGTTTTCTTCTTCTCCTCCATCAGTCTGTTGTTTGGGTGAGAAAGTGGCGGAAGGAGGCAGAGGACGGAGCGGCGGAACGGGAATTCCCGACGCGTACAGGTGTCACATTCCTCACCGTTTTCCGCCTCAGCTGGAAGTCTGTCCATCCGGTTCCGTGTAAAGTGAGGTGCAGAAGGAGCGGCAGAACACTGGATGCTGGTTTTGGTTTGAGGGAAACGCGGAGCTGCTGGAGGTGCAGAAAGAGAGAAGAATCTGGAAGTAACGGGAATATTGCGGGATTAGCGGCAGATTTTTCCTCTCCGCTGTTCAGACTCGCTGTTCTTTCATGACGGAAAAGGTGAGAGTGGATTTCTGTTGTTCTTCTCATTTTGTCAGAACAAGCAGCGATAAATGAACAGAATGTTTGTTTTTTTTAAAGAGCCATTTTCCTTATTTTATAATGACATCATTAATATAAATCTGCCTGGAAAAACTCCAACCATCCAGTTTCATCTGGAAAACTCAAAAAAAAAAAAAAAAAAAAAAAAAAAANCGTGTGTGTGTGTGTGTGTGTGTGTGTGTGTGAATGTGTGTAGAAGCTTAACAGACAGAATGACTAATCTGAGTAAATTAAAAGCACTTTTCAATTAAATGACACTCAGATCCAAGAGATCCAATAATGAATTTATTAATATGACTGTGGGTCAACAGGTCCGATCTCTCTCTCTCTCTCTCTCTCTCTCTCTCTCTCTCTCNTAGCCCCCCCCCCCGCCATTGTCAGAGTGTGATTGGTATATCAGCCAGCAGAGGGCGCTCATTAGAGTGACTTTAAGCCTGTTTTCCTCCTTCGTGTTTCTTTCTGAAATGATAAATGATGAATAGTTTATTTATCCAGTTTTAACATGAACTTCAGCTGATGCATTTATTGATACGAACACGGAAGGTGTATGTGGTATGGGTTAGGGTTAGGAGATAGATAGATAGATAGATAGATAGATAGATAGATAGATAGATAGATAGATAGATAGATAGATAGAACACACAGCAGCTGTACCTGGGTATCGTTCCACTGATGACACAGAAACGTGAACCTGAGTTCACGGCTGTCTGGTTTGTTTGGTGTGTAGCGGTGCTGCTGTAGATCTGCTGAGAAACACTTCTTCATACCAGCTTCTGCTGCAGAAGAGACGCTGATACGTTTGTTTAAATGTGAGAGACGATAGCCATAGTTACTTTCTTGGCTCGGCAGGATGAACCGTCATGGAAACCATCTCGGCGTGTTGTTGTGGAGATGTAAAGAACACAAAGTGAGTCTATCAGGCTGAATCCTAAACACGCCATCAACCAGACACATTTACGCTTTCTTAACAGAAGGAACCTTCCAGAAAACGGCGGCTGAATCTGCTTAGTCAGTGAGGTGTAAAAGAAGCCTTCTGGGTTTTTTCACTGAGTACATTTTATTACCTTCATGATGTACATAACATATGTAATACTTAGTGTGAATCAGATCTGCAGATCGTTTGTTCTGGTCTGAATCAGGAACTAAATTGTTGGTTTGGTTCAGTTTCACACAGAAAAACATCCAATCAAACCAAAATCTATCAGCTAAAGTCATGTGACAACACTCTCTCTGCTGATTGGTCAGACAGAAACTCCAAACAGGAAGTAGTTTCTATCAAAGTAAATCAGAGTAACAAAGATGAATGTGGATCCTTTCCTAGTCATAGCATCATTTGATCCATGAAGAAGAAAACTTTAAAACGTCTTCCTGTCAGATTCTGTTTTTTTCTCCCGTTTGTGTTTTCTTTTTAGTCCTTCCTCAGCAGATTTCTTCATCGTATTGTGATGAGTTTTTGTTTTTCGTTATTCTTTCTGGCTTTGTATGAAACCTTCCAGCTCTTTTAAATTTGCTCCTCTGAGCAGATTCAGAATCCAGAAATGTGAGAGTTCAGCTTAATGTGTTGAAGCGTGACGGCTCAGCGTCATGCTAATGACGAGACTTAAAGGATGCAGTTAAATTTTACTGGATGAAATGCTGTGATGACACTTACACTTTTGATTGATTTCTGATTTATTTCTGATTGATTTCTGATTTATATTCAATTTCAAGACGTGATACTAAAAACAAAAAAGGGCAGAATAATCATATTCAGAGACAGGAAGTCCTCCTTAACGATGGAATCTCCTCTGCTGACAGGTCCTTTGTGTGTGTGTGAGAGAGAGTGTGTGTGTGCGAGTGTATGTTATCCTGTGTGTGTGTGAGTCTCGTGTTGGACGGTGATCAGGGTCGGTGCACTGAGTTATGAGGCATGTTGATCTCAGATTGTGTGATGGAGGTTTGTTTGTTTGGACGGCGTCTCCTCGTCTCTGAGCTCAGGACGCCGCGTGATGGAAAACATACAGCTGACTTCTGGAAGTGAGGAAAAACAGACTATCATCCTTGGCTACATGCACATGTTAGCACGTCATGCTACTGAACGATGTGAATGACCCATAAATTCAACAGAACATCGTGCTTCTACAAATCAAATGACTGAAAGAGTCCCTAAACACACCACGCCACCCTAACCCACCTTAAAAATCCATGTTTCTCCTGCTAATAGTTACACAGCCTTATGAAGTCACGGTCCTTTAAATTTTTCCATAAACGCAGGTCTTCTTTTGGGACTATATTCCCCGGTGGAGGCATACATTCACTCCACGCTTTTTATTGAGCTTAAACACTAAAATTACATAACTTCTAAAAAACCTGAATACACGTCTTGTTGGTGATGATGGATTACCTATCCCAAGAACGTTTACAGTATCAACAAGTTGATTTTAATAGAGAATGAACTGAAACCAATGGAGGTCTGGAAGGTAGGAAAAACATTTTTAATTCACCATTCCAGTAGTATGCTTTGGGAAATGATTGTAATGTTACATGTATACAAATTTAATATATTAGGCTCAAACATGCAAAATGGGTGGTATGGTCCTTTAACATGCTGCTACATGTGAGACGTGTGACCTGCCGTTGTGCTCTGCTTGCGTGGGTTTGAATCTCGTCCTCGTTGGGTTTAACTACGTATCCTGAGTTTCCTGTCAGGGATCAATAAAGGTTTATCAATAAAGGTTTATGGTACTTTAATGCCGACATATTAAAGATCTGGATGATTTCAGGAATCAGGGAGAAACGGAAAACACGGAGCGCCGAGGATCCGGATTCAAACCAGGAACACAGGAAGCAGCAACTGATGTATAAAACCACGAGTGACCACCAAGCCTGTACACACACATATACACACTATACACACACATATACACACACATAAACACACTATACACACATATACCAACACATATACGCACATATATACACACACATAAACACACTATACACACATATACCAACACATATATGCACATATATACACACACACATATATACACACACATAAACACACTATACACACACACATGTATACACATACACACATACACACACATACACACATACATATATATACACATATACACGTGCGCACACACGTGTACGTACATTAATGTTAATGGCGTGTATTGATTAGCGTATGGAGGTTCAGGCTGATTAGCCGAGCTCAGAAAAGGAGGATTTGTGATACATGAGACTGTAGAGACTCAAGTCAGCAGCAGAGATAGAACACGCATGTGGCCTTAAAATAACATCACATAATCACCACATGATGATATGAACGGCATTGTCATGGTGATTTTAGAAGTAAACATGAGTAAAAATGAACCCGTGTCTTCAGGAGAAAATGTCAAAGGAGTCTTCTCCAGTTGTGTGTACCTGTCAGCAGGTGAAACACGGAGTTTAACGTGTTTGTATCATCTGAACATTGATTCCGAAAGATGAGAGGATTTTAAAAAGGAAGAAAACTAGAACAGAAAATGATTTTCAGTAACGTGTGCTGGTTGGATTTATTGAGCTCAAACATGCAAAACCACCGATATGGTCCTTTAACCCCAGCCTTCCTCCTCCTCCTCTCTCCCACTGTTTGCTGGTCACATGGCTTCTTCCTGTGCTGTGTGTGTGTGTGTGTGTTTACTCAGTAGCAGCCAGCTGATAATTAAAATAGAGATAGAACTTCTCTCTCTCTCTCTCTCTCTCTCTCTCTCTCTCTGTTATTTTTTCGTTTTTGTTTTTCCTGTTTCCTGCTTGGCTTCCTAATCTTAGCTTCCTGTAGGAATTCTATTTAAAGACAATTTATCAGGATAAAAATGGGTCCTTTCCACCAGAATGTTGGATCGATGGGTGTGATAGAAAACTAATTAATCTTTAATTTATCACACACATGCACACACACACACACACACACACACACGGAAAAGGCAGGCTTACTCTCTCCTCGTCTCGTTAAATGGAAGTGAGNCACACACACACACACACACGGAAAAGGCAGGCTTACTCTCTCCTCGTCTCGTTAAATGGAAGTGAGAAAAATCTCACTCGACATTTTTGGGCTTAAACATGGCAGAATGAAAGAACAGCATCAGGAAAATCTGCTGTACTTTCTGCTCAGCATTATGCTCGGCGTTACGCTCGGTGTTACGCTCATTATGCTCAGCGTTACGCTCGGCGTTACGCTTGGCGTTACGCTCGGTGTTACGCTCATTATGCTCAGCGTTACGCTCGGTGTTACGCTCGGCGTTACGCTCATTATGCTCAGCGTTACGCTCGGTGTTACGCTCATTATGCTCAGCGTTACGCTTGGCGTTACGCTCGGCGTTACGCTCATTATGCTCAGCGTTACGCTTGGTGTTGCGCTCGGTGTTACGCTCGGTGTTACGCTCGGTACGCTTGGCATTACACTTGGCGTTACACTCAGCGTTGTGCTCGGTACGCTTGGCGTTACACTTGGCGTTACGCTCAGCGTTGTGCTCGGTACGCTCGGCGTTACGCTTGGCCCAGATACGTGATACTTGTGTAATTTTCTGGATTTGTGCAGCTGCTGCTGTTGGTTTTATGTCTCCGTCCTCTCAGCCTGTTTCTGTGACAGGTAAACGCTTTGGGATCTGATGTCGTTTGGACTTTCGTGTCTTTTTTTTTTTGGACTTTTGTGTCTGAAGCAGCAGAGATCCTCCTGATGAAACGGTGATTTTGGCTTTAACCTCGTTGTGGATCTCTCATCCTGTGTTTCTCAGCTGCTCTCCTTGTTTATCTGTTCACCTTTAACCCTTTGACCCTGAGCCTGAGCGGTAACCGTGTCAGGCTGCAGGTATCTGTCTTGGCGCTGAGCCGTGCTGCTAACGGCTAAAAATGGCTAAAAACGAGAAATCACAAAGAGCTGCCGATGATCTTTTTAGGCAGAAAGAGAGACGTATGATGACGTCTCTGATGAAATAGTTGCTGTAATTAAAGTTAAATTTCCTGTGAATAGTTTTATTAAAACTTTGCTGCGTTCAGACAGGAAACGGCGGCTTTATCTGCTTATTCAACAGACAGAAGATGGACGTCAAACCAGGAGCTTCGCTGGCTAAATACTTTTATATTTTTCTTCCTGAAGCTGAAACAAACCGATATAAATCCATGAAACCCAGCACCAAGCTGACCTACAGGGCTGCTGAGCGGTAAAGAAGTGCATGGCGGCTAACGACATTTAATTTTTAATAAATTAGCCGTAGCGTCGTAGCGAGAGGAATTCCGTGAAACAACAGAAAACAGAGATTCTGTTGTTGCAGGATTCTCTGATGGAAGCAGCGACTCTTCTGCAGCTCCGGCCAGCTTCTCTCGGCCGACAAGCTTGTTGACCATAAACTGGCTGACATCCACATCTTCAGCAGTAAGACCACATGCGGAGTGGGTTTATTGGTGCTGCTTGCTGTGTGAAGGTGGAGTTCAGGTGTTGAACAGGTGATCAGCCTGAAGGAGCAGAAACCAGAGCCAGAACTCCTTCTGAGAAAAGACGCCGTAGCTCCTCCTTCTTCAGGAACTCAACACTTTTCTTTCACTTTGCACCAAGGAACAGGTTTGGATTTATATTCCAGTGTCACGTCTGCAGTGATTGGTCAGCTTCTCTAGCCAATCAGCAGACACGAGGAGGAAGCAGCCAGAAAAACAACTTTTTCATCATGCAGCCAATGAAGGCAACAACTCCTCTCCTTTAATTAGCATCAACTTTTTACTTCCTGTTTGGCTGAGTAATGACAGGAAACGGCTGGTTCGGTTTGTGCATTTAGGGGGTTACGAGCAGCTTTTTCCTGCAGCGCCACCACAAGTCCCAGAGCTGAAGTGCAGTCGTCATGAAAGTTTGAGAACGTCCCAATTCCAGGACATGTGACAACGTGTTTCACAGCCATCTGGCCTCAACCACACATGCCATCTCTGATAGATCAATCTAATATAGATAAATCTAATACAGATCAATCTGATATAGATCAATCTAATATAGATCAGTCTAATATAATCAATCTAATATAGATCAGTTTAATATAGATCAAACTAATATAGATCAGTCTAATATAGATCAATCTAATATAGATCAGTCTAATATAGATCAGTCTAATATAGATCAATCTAATATAGATCAGTTTAATATAGATCAGTCTAATATAGATCAATCTAATATAGATCAGTTTAATATAGATCAGTCTAATATAGATCAATCTAATACAGATCAGTTTAATATAGATCAGTCTAATATAGATCAATCTGATATAGGTCAGTCTAACATAGATCAGTCTAATATAGATCAATCTAATATAGATCAGTCTAATATAGGTCAATCTAATATAATCACTTTAATATAGATGTCTAATATAGATCAGTCTAATATAGATCAATCTAATATAGATCAGTCTCTAATATAGATCAGTCTAATATAGATCAATCTAATATAATCAATTTAATGTAGATCAATCTGATACAGATCAATCTAGTATAGATCAGTATATCATAGATCAGTCTAATCTATCTGACTAGCGTGTTGACTATGAACACGCAACGAAAAACTCTGGAGTTCGTTTGAACCAGACTGAGAGCACCTCCTCCAAACGGTCTTTACAGTGGTGGGGGTGTGNGGGGGGGGGGGATTGTATATCGAGCCCAGGTAATAAAAACCAACAGCCCTCCATCGTCCCCAGTGTCCCCGTCCTCCAGTGTCCACACTGCTCGGCAGTTTGAGGGCAAAGATACAGAGAGATCGTCTCAGCGTGGGGAGAGAGAGAGAGAGAGAGAGAGAGAGAGAGAGAGAGAGAGGGAGAGAGAGATGAGTGATACTGCATATGATTCTCCATACTGCAGATGGAGAAGGGTGACCCTGTTTACAGCCTTACATACGATCCATCATGTGTGCACACAAGCACGGACAGATTTGGATTCCTCGGCTTCATGCCTCATGTGAGTCAACCTCACGCCCATGCATGTGCTCATGCACACAAATGCAAACAAATCCAAGCCTACACGGAATGGATGTCATGTTTTGAGTTTGACATGGTTTGAGCATCAAGATTATTTATTTTGTAACACGCAGCATGAACATGTTTTTCCTGCACGTCTGAAGAAAACTTTACTGTTCCTTCAGAAACTAAGATAAAGTCGTGTCTGTCACAACACGCGGTCTGAAACAGACCATACACATTTCCTCGCATTCATGCTTTTCACACTCTCATGATGACTGCACTTAAACTCCGGGACTTTAGGTGGCGCTGTAGGACAAACAGGACAAAGCCACTGTTAGCCACAGCTTCCTGTTCAGTCAACAAAACATGGAGGCAGAGAAAGAGTTGATGCTGATGAATGAAGAGAAGGATTGGCTCTTACTTTCATCTCGTCTAAAAGGCGCATTTACATCACACAAACACCATCCGTGGTGTTTTAGCTTAAACCTGCCGCTAATGTTAGCTAGTGGAGTGTTTTAGCTTAAACATGCCGCTAACGTTAGCTAGTGGAGTGTTTTAGCTTAAACATGCCGCTAACGTTAGCTAGTGGAGTGTTTTAGTGTGATCTTGAGCTTTAAGATACTGAGTTACATGTTGGAGCTTTTAGCCGCTACTTTTCTTTTCTTCAACTGTATATCCATCTTTCTGTTCAATTTTAGCACACAGTACACTAAACGCTACACACTGACCAGTTAATGAACTGTGAACTCACACACACACACACACACACACACACACACACACAGAGAAAGGGGTTATTTATCCTTTTTTAGTTTTTACAGTTTTAGAAACCTTGCTATTTAATAGTAAAACATGTAAACAGCCAGACTTCACGGTAACGTCACGCTGTCCAATCACGCGGCGGTAATAATTAGGATTCTGCTGCTGGCTTGATGCCTGAGGTTCACCTCTGCTCGCTAACATAACGCCAACCAGGATTTCAGTAGAAAACCAACTTTGCCTTCTTCTGGAAGACACTTTTCTATATTAACCAGATTGATATGAACGCCGCGGCTCGTACCCGTGTGCTGCATTTTGTGAGGCTCCGTGTTTCCTGTTCAGCTGCCTGGTGCCGNCGGCTCGTACCCGTGTGCTGCATTTTGTGAGGCTCCGTGTTTCCTGTTCAGCTGCCTGGTGCCGTTAGAACGGCTGGTAGATGGCCTAATGAGCGGTGGTTTGGAAGCAGGAACATTACAAGGAAATTGGCCATGGGGAGCCTAGCAAGCCAGTACGCACGCACACGCACACACACACACAGCAGGTGTAACGTAGCAGGAAATGGCTCNCAAGCCAGTACGCACGCACACGCACACACACACACAGCAGGTGTAACGTAGCAGGAAATGGCTCGTTGCGGCCGGGCGTCATGATAGTTTTGCCTGAAGGAGATTTTCTGTTTTTTGTCTTTGTTCTATTTAAAGCGGCATCATGATTACTGACGTCGCCTCGTTTTAGTTGCATTTTGTCACAATTATTAACGTCCTGATCCGTGTCCGATCCAACACTGATAATTATCTGCTCAGAGCTCAATGAAAGCAGCATTTCAGCATCACATGTCATATCATAGTGTCTGTGATATGAGACCACCCNCACACACACACACACACATCATCGGCCATTGTAATACATACATGCTCCTTGTCTGTTTTCCAGCATGTAGCCTCTCCTTGATTGCCTGATACGTGTTCAGATGTGACACGTGAAGCTGTTTAGCATGTAAAACCACACAACAGATTGAAACACGAGTCAATCCTTGTGCACAGACATCACTCTGAAATTTAAATGACATCAGACAAACATCTGAACTCCAGAAGAAAAACTAACGGCACAAACTTCATTGATTTGGTTTCTGTCATGTAACGTGTGGAGGGAAGGTCGTAACGAAACCGTTTCCCACATCATCCAGGTCAATAAATTCAACCACCTCCTCCGTGACTTTCTTTGCTCTTTTTCTTCAGTTTCTTTTTCTCTCAGCAAAACTAATATCGTTTCTGAAAATCTCTCTGTGTTAGCGCGTCGCCTCATTAGCCGTGCAAACTCATCGTATTCTGTTTCATGTTTTCTTTGAGATGCTTTATCATGTCAGCCGTGTTGAAAGTAGCTCCTATAATTCTGCCTCAAGAAGAACTTGCAGACTTTATAATAGCTGTTGGTTGCTATGGTAACTGTTAAAGTAGTTCCACATATGATATCCTTTCACTAGTTGTGGCAGGAAGTAGTAGTGAATAGCGCCTGTTTATGCTAACGTACAGGAGAGCAGCTCAGGTGGATGGAGCACTAAAGTAAAGACAGGGTCGGCTTGCGGATCGGCCGTGTTGTAACCATACATACGTGTTGTAACAATACATCCAGTAAAATCAGCCGGATTGGCCCGATGCATGCTCTGGTGCAGCACGTCTCTGATCATCGTGTTCTGCTGTTTCTCGTCGCTTTGAGGATTCCTCTGGTTCTTACTAACGTTTCGTTAGACTGGACAGGAAGTCAGAGGCATTGTGGGTTGTCTGCAGCAGTTGGTATGTGGTCTGAAGATGAGCTACAAACCGACTCCAGATCAACCGATTGATATGTTGATTGATTGACAGCAGAGATGTAGGTGTGTGTGTGTGTGTGTGTGGTGAGTGATTCAGATTCAGATTCAGATTAGATTTATTTGTCATATGTATGTTAACACAGGGTCAACAGTAC
>VXCM01009438.1:0-14780 GCA_014773175.1 Lucifuga dentata | reverse complement strand
TGTGTGTGTGTGTGTGTGTGTGTGTGTGTGTGTGTGTGTGTGTGTGTCCACCTTAGCCAGTCCTCCCAGCAGTTCCAGTGTGGACAGACAAACTGCTGAGTTGTTCCACCACTGAGCCGTCAGACGCTGAGTCAGCAGACGCAGAATTCGAACCCACAGCAGCCCCGCTGCTTCTGACTGGACAGCTGGTTACCATGGTGACAAAACAAAAACACACGCAAAGACATATCTAGATCAGAAAACAATGTTTTTTACTGTTAAGTTATTATTAGTATTAATGACCTGTCAATCAATTTAGGAGAGACCAACAGCAGCCAATGGTTTGAAACGTTCTGGAGGGCGGAGCTAAACTTTGGTTTGCATTTGGCTTGCTGATTTTAACTTTAAAAAAACAGCCAGCGCTGGACATTGTTCTTAGCAAAAGTAAGTCCAGCTGGTTTTAAAATAATACCTGTACAGACTAATAAAACTTACTGGAATTAATAAAAATGTATAAAATTTAAATGTGATATGTGAACAGGAAGCTCACTGTCTGGGCTGCTGAGCTTCGTTCTGCTGCTGGGTCCTCTGGATCCTCTGGATCCTCTGGATCCTCCATGCTGAGAATCAGTTTCCTGGAGACAAAAAGGAAGGTCGAACAGATGGAAAGGTGTTTGTACCTGCAGCTTCCTGAAGCCTGATAACCTCAGCAGAGGTTCATTACATGTGACAGACGTGAACTGACTCACCTGCTGAGTTTGTTCAGAAGCTTCCAGCATCGCTGAGTCCAGCGCCACGTTCAGCATGGCTGCTGCAAACGACAACACAAATCACAAACATCAACGCTACTTCATTCATAAATCATTTTCTGTGGAGAAAAAGGTTTTCGAACCTTCACTTGGAATTTAATTAGTGGGATTATGTTAGACAGGAGCTTAGCAGCACTGACCCAGCAGCATCTGGGTGTTGGTGCTGTCAGTCTCCGTCTGCAGAGCTCCAAACAGGACGTTGAGGAGGCGGGGCTTAAGAGACAGGATGTTGACAGTTGTGGCATCATTGCTGTTGAACCTCCCCTGCAACAACACCTGAAAACATGCACATGCATGCATGCAGGCACACAGACACGCACACACTGACTGTGACTGACAGGAAACTGTCCTGGTACGTTAGATGCTGTAAGGATGCAGAAGTGGAATCAGAGACAGCAGACAGGTTACAGGTGTTTGTTACAGGTGATGTGAGGTCACCTCTGATTGGACGGATCCAAAGTGGTGAGGGAGAGGCAGCAGGGACAGCAGGATGGAGATGGATGCTCGCCTCAACTCCACAGGATTCACAAAATTCTTATATCTTAGCAGCTCTCTGGGCGAGAGAGAGAGAGAGAGAGAGAGAGAGAGAGAGAGTCTGAAATGCAGTATTATCAGTANGGCGAGAGAGAGAGAGAGAGAGAGAGAGAGAGAGAGAGTCTGAAATGCAGTATTATCAGTAGCAAAAGTCATCATAAGTAGCAGCTGTAGCAGCGTTATGAGGAGTAATAATACTATTATTAGGAGTATCAGTATGGCCTTTTGCATGTAACATCATCATCATCATCATCATCATCGTCATTATCATCATCGTCAGTAGCAGACTATGACTAGTGTGTTTTGGTAGTACTTGTATGATTTGTGTTGTTCATACTTGTCAGGCAGCACGTTCTCCAGAGCCGAGATGAAGGAGGGAAGCAGCAGGTTTACTCCTTTCAGGTCACAGCAGAACAGACAGGAGGAGTTCAACACGATGGAGGACAGAACAGGAGGAGACAACTCCTCTGATACCTGGAGACCCTGCAGGAGAACCATGAAGAACCTGAGGAGGAGAGGAGAGG
This sequence comes from Lucifuga dentata, assembly GCA_014773175.1. Classification (NCBI taxonomy): domain Eukaryota; kingdom Metazoa; phylum Chordata; class Actinopteri; order Ophidiiformes; family Bythitidae; genus Lucifuga; species Lucifuga dentata. The sequence continues at coordinate 12,934 of VXCM01009438.1, read as the reverse complement.
AGAGGAGAGGAGAGGAGGAGGAGAGAGGAGAGAGGACAGTTTTTAGTTTCATTTTAAAAATGAAAGACTTACTTTTACACTCTTGTTGCCTCACAAAAGTATAATTCAAGATTTCTCTTTAACACTATTGGTCGTTTAGTTAACTTGGCTCCGCCCCTGCCTGGGACTCTTCTACTGAAAAATGTCAAAATGTTCTTTACGTATTTCGTTGAGAAAGTAAATGTCATTAGTATAAAGCCTTCTAACTCAGGCCCTCTGACCCCTAACCCTCTGACCTCTGACCCCTCTCACATGCACCTGTCCTCCTGTGGTCCTGATATTCTATCCTCCAGATGTTTTTAAAAAGGTTTTACATGTTTTCCACCCTTTCTTCTTAAAATTGTCAGCCATTCTCTTCAGTCCAGCGTCTCCTGAAGAAACCCAGCCTTGACCCAAGTCTTCCTCAAAACTATTGGCCAAACTACAAACTACAAACTACGATTTGCTTCCAACATTTTAGAAAAACTGTTGCTGCCAACTTATGGAAATAGTGGAGGGCATCGATGCATGACATGTTTGAGTCTGGTTTTCGTCAGGCACAGACGGCCCTCCTCAGGGTGGCTAACGACATTCTTATGATGCTGATTCTGATCATATGGCATAAATGGAACTCCTGAAATGGTTTTCCTCTTATTTATTTGAGAGTATCTTTTAAAGCTTCTCTGCTTTAAGGACTGGACGTCATCAAACTGCTTTAGCTAAATCCTGGAAAAACAGGTCCTGCTTTTTGATCCTGAACATATTTCAATCAGCCTTCAGTCCTGTCTGGGGTTACTGTCAATAAATATTAGTCCCTCAGTGAGAAATCGGTGCCATTTTTGACCTAAAACTAAATTTTGATCATCACATCACTAAACTTGTCCAATCCTGTTTTCTACAGATAAGAAATATTGACAAAATTAGCTCAAGTCTCCCAAAAAAAACAAATTATCCAAACCTTCATCTCTGGTCCTGACTACGTAACTCAATACGTCTTCAGCATGAGGTCATCATTAAGAGTCAGACAGGTACCTAGCCAAGAGACAAACAGCTACCTGGACAGGTAGACAGGCAGGATGTCTTCTGCAGTCTTCTTGGAGGTGAAGATCCTGCAGAGAGTTCCACAGGCCTCAGCTCGACCAATCAGCCATCGCTCTGAAAAATCAGTGACATCACACTGCAACGACTGGACAGCTGGACGAGAGACACAGAGACACACAGAGAGAGAGAGAGAGAGAGAGAGAGAGTTTTGAGTCTTAGTGCTGAACTGCCTGATTCCACATTGTTTTGTACAGACGTTGAACTGACTGTTAAAGCTGCTGCGTCTGACACGCATGTTCACCAGCGCCGCATCAAACAACCAGTTACCAAACAGATGCAGGATGGAGTTAACCTTTGACCTACGAGGGGAGGGTAAGGACCTGCAGGAAGAGGTAGAGGAGGGAGGAGCCTGTTAGGAAGAAGATGCAGAGGAGAGGAAGAGAGAGAGATGATAAGATGGTTGAAAGATACAAACGATAAATACATTGTTCTAGTTTGATTTGGTGACATCACTTCCTGTCAGCGTGTCAAAGACTTCAGACCTCAGAGTTCATGAGCAGCCCCCCCCCCCCCNCCGACCCCCGACAGGCTGTCAGATACAAACTGTCACCATCAGTCTCTGTGATTAAAATCTGCTGATGTCATACTGTCACGTATCACATGCGTGTGCAGGTGTGATAATGATATAAACAGCGCATCTGCTCTGTGACATCACAGCGAGCGTCAGTAAATCATCCGCTGGCTTTCCAAAATAACAACACAGTTTAACTTTTATGTCACTGAACATGAAGTTTTAACTGAACACGTGGACACACAGTTTACATGTATGTCCACAAAAACAGAGACATGTTTACATGTATGTCTGAGTTATCCTGTATCAATAAAAAACATTATAACAACCTGCAAAACTTTTATTTTGAAGTTGAAAACATATGACCCTTTTTCTTAACCTAGATGCACACACACACACACACACACACACACACACACCATAGAAGGCTTGCTGGTTGCCTTGGCAGTGTTAGTTTCTCTCTGTCGTCTGCTGTGAGGGGGGGTGGAGTTAATAGATGAAAGGCCACTGGGCATGCTCAGTCTGGTGACTGGGAAGGGCGGGGCACTGTCAGAACGAGGTCGAGCAAAACCTGTAGGAGAGAGGAGAGGATTTCCACGGTAACCAGGTCATCAGCTCTCTTTATTCTTTCAAACTCTCTGACTGGCTGTTTAGGTTAAAGGTCTCTCTCTCACACACACACACACACACACACACACACACGATCTAACATCAGTCCAAAGTGTGCACTTTGATTGGCTGTACCGTAGGATGGGAGGCGGTCTCTGAAGGGGCTCATGGTCACAGCGACGCCTGGCAGTAAAAAACAAAAAACAAACCTCATGCTGTCATGGTGACTCGTGTCGTCATGGTGACTCACGTGATCAGGAAGGTTTAACAAACTGAGTCAAAGTCAGAGTTTTGGTTTCAGAACAGGTGAGAACAACCAGTTCAATCAACTCAGGTAAGTTCACCTGAGTAAAGCTGCATGAGGAGGAAAAAGCCTCATCAGTGGAACACCATAACATGATTCACCATGGCAACAGCAGGAAAAAAGGCTCCACCCTCCTATTTCACTCCAGTAGAGTTAGAAATATTAATGACTGCATATGTAGACTAGCAGTATGTGGTATGCAGCACATATGATCTGCATGACACATGATCTGCAGCACATGATCTTCATCACATATGATCTGCAGCATATATGATCTGCGTCACATATGATCTGCATCACATATGATCTACATCATGTGATCTGCAGCACATATGATCTGCATCATGTAATCTGCAGCACATATGATCTGCGTCACATATGATCGGCATCAAATATGATCTGCATCACATGATCTGCAGCACATATGATCAGTGCAGAGCAGTAGTTAGCAGTATGTTTTGTAGCTTTTCATCTGAAGGCTAAAGGCTAATAATAGCTGCACATTAATGCTGAGGACAGACTGATATTAATCTGCTTCACTGATGACAGGAATATCATGCATGTATGCAGCCAGTCACACCTGGAAACATTAAAATACACACGTGAACTCATTACTGCTTCATGTCTCAAAGGCTTCATAGAAACCGTTGATGTTTAGACTGATACGGAGCTGCTGAACTCCTAAATAATGATTTTTTATAATAATGTTGTGGTGATGTTGAGCTCCCTGCATGATGAATCGTAGCGTCTCTGTGGAGGAATTTAACTGTTGTGAAGTTTGGTGTGGGTTTGCGTGTCTGCTGTGTTTTCAGATTTTGACTCCTGATATTAGCGTCTGTCCAGACTGTCACTGGAGAACCAGAATCATCTGTGAGTGGCTTTAAATTAATTGCTGCATAAAGTTTGTTGGATGTTATAACTGAGACTTTCCTCCTTTTACAGCGACAAATTACTCAGTTTAAACGTTACAGAGAAACGTTTCTGAACGCATCTCTGATACTTCCTGGGAAGGAGAAACTCAGGGTTAGCTGAAGCTAACCTGCTAGCGAGCAGGTTAGCTTCACAGAGTCAGTTGCCATAGTAACCCAGAGTTTTCACTGAAGCTGATTTCTGATCCATTCATGATGCTGTTTATGTCGTTTATATTCAGTAAACAACCTTAAATCAGATCCAGTCAACACGTCTGATCAGGTCAGTCATCTTCTTTCATCAGATTTCTTCAGTTTATTGATCAGATTGGATTTATGTGATCAGGTCATTGGTGAGATCCGATTCAATATAATCAGATTATTGGTCAGATTGATGTGAGTCAATCTGACTAAATCTGCTTCACCAAGAGATAGAAACCGATCTCTGAAATGGATCCTAGTTGCTGCTTCTGGAGACAGCAGCAACAACAACACAACAACAACAACAACACAACAACAATATAACAACAACAACACAACAGCAACAATAACAACACAACAACAACAACACAACAGCAACAACAACACAACAGCAACAATAACAACACAACAACAACACAACAACAACAGCAACACAACAACAACAACAACACAACAACAATATAACAACAACAACACAACAGCAACAACAACACAACAACAACATAACAACAATACAACAACAACACAACAACAACAACAACACAACAGCAACAACAACAACAACACAACAGCAACAATAACAACACAACAACAACAACACAACAGCAACAACAACACAAAAATACAACACAACAGCAACAACAACACAACAACAACAGCAACACAACAACAACAACACAACAGCAACAACAACAACAACACAAAAATACAACACAACAGCAACAACAACAACACAACAGCAACAACAACACAACAACAACATAACAACAATACAACAACACAACAACAACATAACAACAACAACAACACAACAGCAACAATAACAACACAACAACAACACAACAGCAACAACAACACAAANCAACAGCAACAACAACAGCAACAACACAACAACAACAACAACAACAACAACAACACAACAGCAACAATAACACAACAACAATATAACAACACAACAACAACATAACAACAATACAACAACAACACAACAACAACATAACAACAACAACACAACAGCAACAACAACAACACAACAGCAACAATAACAACACAACAACAACACAACAGCAACAATAACAACACAACAACAACACAACAGCAACAACAACACAAAAATACAACACAACAGCAACAACACAACAACAGCAACACAACAGCAACAACAACAACACAACAGCAACAATAACAACACAACAACAACACAACAACAACACAACAGCAACAACAACACAAAAATACAACACAACAGCAACAACAACACAAAAATACAACACAACAGCAACAACAACACAACAACAACAGCAACACAACAACAACAACAACACAACAGCAACAACAACAACACAAAAATACAACACAACAGCAACAACAACACAACAGCAACAACAACACAACAACAACAACACAACAACAACAACAACACAACAACAACAATATAACAACAACAACAACAACAACACAACATAAAATAAATAAAATAACGTGTATTGTGTGTTTTGTGTATATTGTGTGTATTGTGTGTGTTTTGTGTATAATGTGTGTATTGTGTGAGTGTTTTGTGTATCATGGATGTATTGTGTGTTTTGTGTATGGTGTGTGTATTGTGTGAGTGTTTTGCGTATTGTGTGTGTTTTGTGTATGGTGTGTGTGTATTGTGTGTGTATTGTGTACCTGGGCTTGGCAGAGGCTCTCCTGCTGTTTCTCCGTCGTTCACACTCACACCTGCAGAAGAACCACACAAACATTTACACAAACGTGAGTCACATGCAACAAAAACAACACAAAAATAAAAAATAACACAAAAACTAACACAATAACCAGTGTCATAAACTGCTTTTACGCCTCTATGCTTCCTGTCCTCATCAGGACTTCCTGTCCTCATTAGCACTTCCTGTCCTCATTAGCACTTCCTGTCCTCATTAGTACTTCCTGTCCTCATCAGGACTTCCTGTCTTCATCAGGACTTCCTGTCCTCATTAGCACTTCCTGTCCTCATCAGGACTTCCTGTCCTCATCAGGACTTCCTGTCCTCATCAGGACTTCCTGTCCTCATCAGGACCTCCACAGAAACAAACTTTATTCTGGTTAACGTGAGCTGAAGCGTGATGCTGGAACATTACACGTAAACACGTCACCAGTAAACACGGCAGGCTGCTTCTTCATCACGTTACCGTGAGTTTTCCTGTATGTTAAAGCTTTGTGGCTTCTGTAGTAATGAAAATATTGCAATGAATTTCAGAGGTCAAAGGTCAGATGTGACTGTACCAAGGAAGGCATCAACCAGCTTGCTGACAGTCCTCATGGCTTTGTAGAAGATCTGAGGCATCTGACTTCCTCCTCCTCCTGATGCCTCCTGCTGGAGGGGAGAAGACAGACCACCAGCCAGAGAGGATCTGAGATCCACTGGGTTACTGGGTGGGGANGAGAGAGAGCGAAAGAGAGAGAGCACTCACTGTGAGGAGTGAAAGTGAAACTGTGAGCCGTTTTCTCCGTTTATAATTGAGTGGAGAGAATAAAGAAACAAACAGAAGACACAGAATTCCTGTTAAAACTCCTCCTCCTCCTTCTCCTCATCTTCCTCCTCACCCCTCCCGTCTCCATGACAACAACTTTTGGTGCCTCTGGAGGAACTTTCTGAAAAGTGGGTCATGAAGTCTCACACTGGATGTCTGGCAGCGTTTTTACTTTCAGCAGCTTCTCATGATGCTGCAGCTCCATGAGCTGGGTTTATGATATTCTCATGTATGACGTCACGTGTTAAAAACGTGTTACCTGAGCACGTGCAGGACTCTGATCCAGGTTTGGCTGACGCGCTGGGTGTTCATGTCTGCAGGGACGAGAGCAGCATCTTCATCAGGGACTTTAAATGTGGGGAAAGACGGGCCGAACGTTAGCAACAACAACCTGAAACACAATGAGACGCCTCAGCGTCATCAGGCCGGAAACATGACAAACCGTCTAACACGCAGCAGATTCAGAGCACATCACGCCAAGCTCTCACTTCATCAGTGTCACAGGCGTGTCTGGTTAATGAGCTGCCTGAGGTAAGTTTGAAGTTTACCTGGACGTTAAGGCGGAGACGGTCCTGCTCCACTGGTCCACCACAGCAGCCTGGTGTCTCCAGCTCACCAGCATGTCTCTGGCTGTCTTCCAGTCCGACGGAGCTGGAAAACAGCGAGCGCAAGCTAACAGCCACACCTCAAACAGGACCGCCATCGACCTGTCAGCCATCTTCCCCGCTACGCCACCTATACACACACACAGAGACAGACAGAGAGAGAGACAGGTGACANAGAGAGAGAGAGAGAGAGAGAGAGAGAGAGACAGAGAGACAGGTGACAGAGAGGGGTTAGTAGGACAGAAAGAAGGGAAGGTGGACAGAGGAAGATACAGGACAACTGGATTTGGTGCTGCCATTTTTTCCATTACTGCCAGAAAATCCTGATTTGGTAAAAAGGGGCGGAGCCTGAGTCAAGCTGAGGTGGAAAATTTACCAACAATCGCCACAGCCGAGTACGATTGGCTAAGCCATCTACCAATCATGAGAGATGTCCAAACATTCTTATCAATCAGTTATGTTTTGACAAGATTCATCAGCAAAGGGGCGGGGCAGACTTTAGAGCTGTGCTGGGATTGGCTGACCTGGGACTGTGGGTGGGGCCAGCATGGCATGGTTGATGTGGAGCAGGAAGTGGAGCAGCATGACCCAGGTGTCTTTGTTCATCATAGCGCCCTCTGTGGCCAAAGACTGAACTGCACACAAAACCTGCTGACAAAGACCAATGTACAGAGGACTGTCCTGGTCTGACCTGAGAGAGAGAGAGAGAGAGAGAGAGAGAGAGCATAGAGAGAGAGAGAGAGAGAGAACAAACAGGTGAACTAGTTTTTCGTTTCACAGCTGTTGAAGTAACAGGAATTCTCTGGTTAATCAGCAACGTCTTTTTTTTTCTTCTCTTCCTCCGTGTTTAGTTTTGTTGGTGAACAGGAAACGTGTTTCTTTCTGCGCGGCGTGTTTTCCTGTTTGGTTCAGAGGTTAAAGCGTGTCAGCGTGACTTACCTGGGCAGAAACAGTGTGTACAGGTGTCGCAGAATCTTCTGGATGTAGATGTTCGGCTCCCTGCTGATTGGAGGAGGAATGGAGTCTTTGGTCGCAATCAGCACTGTCAGCCAATCAGTGTAGATGTCTACACAGAGTTTGACAGTGTCTCCGTCCAATGGGAGAGTCAGGCAGTAGGACATCACCTCCATCGTCCAGTTCACCTGGAAACATGTTGACACTCCAGACTTTGAGGTTTCCAGACACCGTGACATCGTTTTCAGTCGACGCCGAGCCAATCATTTCCCAAACTATACCACTCAAGCTGCAAAGGTTAGAATTGTTTTTCCTACCCTCCAGACTAACATTGGTTTCAGTTCCTTCCAAGAGGCTTAAAATCAGCTTGTTGAGACTTGAAACGTGTTGAAATAAATAATCATCACAGAAAACAAACGGTTTCCTTATTTTGTTGTTGAAGTTAATTTAACTAATCCGACACGGAGCTACACCACACAAAATGTACGTCTCCACCAGGGAATATAGTCCCTGCAGGAAACGGCGTTTAAAAAACAAAGCGGTAAAATTAAATGTTTACACTCTCAGCAGGAAACCGGGTTTCCATGACAACAGAATTTATAACATGAGCACGATGGAAAATACATCAACACAACTTCCTGTGACACCAACATATCAAACTGCATCATGTGATCAGCGGCGTTCGTTCCTCTGATTGTTAGCAGGATATTTGGAAACGTTAGGGACAAATCTGCATGAATTTAGGGGACAGACAGATGATGTAGCATGAAGAAGTGATTACGTTTTGGAGCTGCATCATACTCTGGATCAAACAAGTTCTTATAAAATCATCATCTATAAAATCAATGCTAATGGGTTGATTTAAGTGTATCTATGTTCCCCAGTTCAGTCTTCTGTTAACATGTTTTAAGTGTGTGTTAACTGTGACCCATCATGTGCTGGATCATGCTACACAGAGCTGGAACACAGGAATGCCTCCGCTGGTTTCTGAAGTTTAGCCTCATGGCAGAGAAACGGCCTCTCGCTGGTTTACTTCAAAGACCTGATCAATATGTGTGATCACCTGATTTTACAGTTTACCAGCCGACCAGCAGCACCTGAATGCACCGTCACACAACTGACCAGAGCAGACTATGGATATGATGAAGCACACAGCAGTTCTGTGTTTCTCAGAGACTCTGACGTGGGCCGGACTCGCCGGTCTGTTCTGACAGATCCGGTCTACAAACGTGGACTGAGGAGGATCCAGAACCTGGACTCAGACTGAAGGTTCAGATTTAAAAGAGTTCAACAAAACTAACAGACTGTTGACTCAACACGGCAAAGATTACACATCAACACGGAGGAAAGGCTTTCCATGCAGACGGACAAGGTCACACACACGCACATACACACACCTGTTTGTCTGTGCGGAGAAAGCTACGGGTCCCGGGGTTTCCCAGTCCAGCTGCCAGGGGCTTTATCATGGCGATAACCACGTCTCTGCCCACAGCAGGGGGGAAGCAACTGAGCACGCTCACACGTCTACGTATGCTGGGCAGCGATTGGTCAACACGCCAACCACTAAACATCCTGAAAAAACTGAAGTAAAGTTTCCATAAAAACATTAAAGTATAACAGAGCATTTTTCTGTTAATATTTCATTATTATTTGGGATTTTTCTTTGGTTAAAAAAAAAAATTGTCCTAATGCAAATTTTTAACATGTTAATGGTTAGCATGTTAGAACGTTAGCATGATAGCCTACTATGTTAGCATTAAAGGACCATACCATGCAATGATGGATTACCTATCCCAAGAACGTTTACAGTATCAACAAGTTGATTTTAATAGCAGAATGAACTGAAACCAATGGAGGTCTGGAAGGTAGGAAAAACATTTTTAATTCACCGTTCCAGTAGTATGCTTTGGAAATGATTGTCAGTAATGTTACATGTATGAAAATTGAATATATTAGGCTCAAACATGCAAAATGGCTGGTATGGTCCTTTAAGCTTTAAGTCCAGCTGAGGCTGATGAGAATCTGGTCATTTCAGGTCAAATTATAAATTCATCATAACATATACAAAATCTCTCTCTCACACACACACACACACACATCTATATACAAAGAGAAATAAGCACACAGGAAAATACATGCATGCATAAAAATGCACACACACAAACACATGCACAAAATACACACATATACACAAAAACACAGCCAAGCACACTCACTAAAACACACACGTACACACTAAAGGAATGAACAGAGGAAAAGAGAAATAAACAATCAGACGTGATCAAAGTTTATCTCATGTTGAATATAAAACAAACAAAAGTAACTAGTAAGTAAAGTAACTAGTAAATAAATAACTAGTAACTAAAGTAACTAGTAACTAACTAGTAACTCAGATACAAGTACTGCAGTTAAAGGTTAAATATTTCCCCTGAAAAGTTAAAAATTCTCTAAAATGAAATGAAGTCAAGCAGCTCTGAGTTTTTGACTTTATAACTTCAGGAGTAACGAACCGAAATCAGGTTCAAAAGAAACGGTTTGATGATGTCATACCTGCTGTCATCCAGGTGAGTTCATCCAGGTGAGTCCCAGCGGTCTGTTCTCACACAGCTCTGCTAAAAGCTAAGCGAAGGGCGGACAGACACGTACCTGTCTGACGTCACAACTCACCTCCAGCCTACCGCAACTCTGCTGCATTCACGGACCCACGAAAACACGAGTTTTTGACGCCCTGACTATTGACTGACAGGCAGAACTTACTCCTGCTGCCCCTAGAGGGCGTTAAAACGATGACAGGTACACAGACAGGTGAGATTTGACTCATGTAACAGACAGGCAGACAGACAGACAGACAGGCAGGCAGACAGAGACAGACAGGCAGACAGACTTGTTAACTGTGTTGAGTGAAAGCTGTTCAGCTTTATTTTAATGTTGGAAACAGCAGGAAATGTTTGGTGATTTTTTTTTTATTTTGATGGATTGATATTACCAGAAATAAAAAGATAAAAACATGTTTGTAAAACTGCAAACAAATGAATTAGATCATTTTATTTCTGTTAATGCAGATTTTCAGTCATTACACAGCAGAGGTTTGACTGACAGATATTCCAGCCAATCAGGCTCTTTTCTGCCTCAGTAACTAACAAAGATGAAATGAGCAACAACATATCAGCTAATATTCAGTTTGTCTTTATTTAAAACTCATTTAACAGATTGAAAACTTTAAACATAATGAAAAAGTACAGAAACGGCGTGATGCTAAACTCTCCTTTAGTTCTGCTGGAAAATCTGATGCCTCACTTCCTCTTGAACCTGAAACACAGAACAGAGTCGGCCATCTTTCTTCAGCTTCAACATCAGACGTCCAGAAGGAAGATCCCAAACATACCTGGAGGTTCCATGCTGCTTCCTGTCTGAGCCTTGCCGCTTCCTGTCTGAGCCTTGCCGCTTCCTGTCTGAGCCTTGCCGCTTCTTGTTTAAGCCCAACCGCTTCCTGTCTGCGAAGGAAGGTCTGCAATACACACACACACACACACACACACACACACACACCCTTAATACAATGTGACACACACACGTACACACTCACACACACAGGTCGGACAGGAAGTCTCACCCCGCTCTGTACTGTTTAAGAGCTTTGCTGCTGGTATTCGTCAGCTCTTCATCAAACACAGACTTCCTGTTTGCTTTTCCTGCTTTCTGATTGGCTGCTGGAGAAAGAGAAACAAACAGATTATAGATTAATTTGCTGTTTGCATCAATCTGTGACCAAAACATTAAATATGATTAATTATGAGACATGTATGTGTGTGTGTGTGTGTGTGTGTGTGTGTGCGGTGCTGTTCCTGCTCTGACCTGCAGGTGTCGCCTCGTCGTCTGGCATGGCTCTCGCTCTCTTTGGCCGTCTGTCTCTCTTGGCCGCTCGCTCAGCGAACATCTGAGCTTTCAGGATCTCAAACTCTGCTCTGTCCTCTGCCTGAGAGAGAGAGAGAGAGAGAGAGAGAGAGAGAGAGAGAGAGAGAGAGAGAGAGAGAGAGAGNGGGTTTTTTTTTTTTTTTTGCTGACAGCAGAGACACTAAGATCTTTAGCTCCGCCTCTTCCTGTCTTACTTTAACCTGCAGGATCTTTAATCAAAGTCTGGCTGAACCCTGCTGCTGCTGCCTTTGACCTGTGACCTTTGACCCCTGCCTCTGCTCACCGTCAGCTCCTTTTTCTTCCTCCCATCTTTCAGGAACTTCTCTCTCTTCTTCTTCCCTCTGAGAGCGAGATCAAACTCCTGAAGAGCCTTCGACACTGAGGAAGAGGAGGCACGTTAAAACACAACTAAAACCAGTACTGCAGTACTTTGTGTGTACAGTGTGTAGTTTTGTGTATTTGTACTCACTGCGGCTCTGTTTTCTCTCCTGTTGAGTCTGAAACCAAACTCTCTGTGCCTGAGAGGAGGAGGCGGAGCTATCCAGACGCTTCTGAGCCACACTCAGCTACACACACACATGCACACACGCATACACACACATTTAATTATTATTTTGTCACTTTACTTGTCTTTTGTGTCTCCCTCCTGTCTAAAGTCAGACAGACAGACAGACAGACAGGCAGATAGACAGGCAGACAGAGACAAACAGGTAGACAGACAGACAGACAGGTAGACAGACAGACAGACAGGCAGACAGACAGGCAGACAAACAGGCAGACAGACAGACAGGTAGACAGACAGACAGGTAGACAGGTAAACAGACAGACAGGCAGACAGACAGGTAGACAGACAGACAGGCAGACAGACAGACAGGTAGACAGACAGACAGACAGGCAGACAGACAGGTAGACAGACAGACAGGCAGGCAGACAGACAGGCAGGCAGACAGACAGGTAGACAGACAGCAGTACCTTGGCTTCAGATGCAGCCAGCTCTCTCTCTTCTCTCTCAAGCTTCAACACAGATTCAACGTCTTTCTCCAGTTTAGAGATCAGATCCCTGAACTTCAGGATGACCTCTGAGAGAGAGGGAGAGAGAGAGAGAGAGAGAGAGAGAGAGAGAGAGAGAGAGAGAGAAAGAGCAACAGCAGCATGAGCTCTTAAAGATATTTCATTTTTTTAGTTTTAAAGTGAGATAAACTGTTACGTTTTAAACAAAATCAGAAGGAAACAGTTGTTGAGAAGAACTGTCTCCCTGGAAGGAGAGGAACGGGAGGAGGAACTGCAACAAACTT
>VXCM01009437.1:0-13412 GCA_014773175.1 Lucifuga dentata | reverse complement strand
GCTGCACATTTTTCCTGCTTCAACACATCAACTTAAGAACTGTTGACTTGCTGCTGATATATCCTCAATGTTATTCACTTCACCTGGTTTAGATGTTGTGGCTGATCAGTGTGTCTAACCTGAAGAAATCATTTTTATAAATGTGATATTGCAGGTGCAGTATGTATGTAACTCTACATGTGTAAAAAAGTATTTAAAATACTTTTAAAATATTAATCTAATCAACATACTACATTTAATATAATATTGTTTTATATTATGCTATATTATACAGCTATTTTATGTTATGTTACTTTATGGTACATTATTTTATGTTACGTTATGTCACGTTATGTTATGTTATGTTATGTTATATTATGTTATGTTGTTATGTTATTTTATGTTGTTATGTTATATTATATTGTTATGTTATGTTGTTATGTTATTTTATGTTATGTTATGTTATGTTATATAATGTTATGCTATGTTATGTTATGTTGTTATGTTATGTTACGCTATGTTATGTTACATTATTTTATATGTTACATTGTTATGTAACTTTATGCTACGTTATGTTATGTTACTTTATGTTATGTTATGTTTCATTATGTTACATTACGTTATGTTAACGTTACGTTATGTTACGTTGTGTTATGTTACATTATTTTACATTATGTTATGTTATTTTATGTTATGTTATGTTACATTATTTTACGTTATGTTACATTATTTTGTTATGTTATTTTATGTTATGTTACATTATTTTACGTTATGTTATTTTATGTTATGTTATTTTATGTCACATTATATTGTTACATTACATTATGTTGCATTATTTTACGTTATTTTATTTTATCTCTTCTCTCTCTCTCTCTCTCTCTCTCTCTCTCTCTCTCTCTCTTGGCCATGAGTGCTCCATGCATAAATTAGCATTCACAGCAGAATAGACACGTGTGTTGTCATGGTGAGTCATGCGTTTCATGTTGACACGTGTGTTGTCATGGTGAGTCGTGTGTTTCATGTTGACACATGCGTTGTCATGGTGATCATGTATGCATATGTGCAGCCCTGCAGATAAAAGAGCAGCTTCTGGGCTGAGTTCTTGTGTGGTCGTGTTGGCTGGTGATCAAACCATATAGATGTTGTACATGAAAAACATACATGTGTTTGTCTCAGCATTCATCTCTTTATGATCAGTTTTAAAATTTAAAAATGTAGTGAAATCTTCACGTATGAGGAGTGGAACTCATAAGAATGCTTGAAGTGTTTAGAATGAGGAATGTAGAGAAGGTGAATGTGTGTGTCACGTACCTGTCCTGCTGCCATCTGCAGGTGATCCACTGCAGCGGCTACCTGAAGGTGCGTCAGTACGTGATGGACGTGGCGCTGTATGACTCATACTATCAGACAGTGGGGCTGGTCGCCGTGGGCCATTCTCTGCCTCCCAGCGGCGTCACGGAGGTCAAACTCCACAGCAACATGTTCATGTTCCGTGCTAGTCTCGACCTCAAACTCATCTTCCTCGACTCCAGGTAGAACCAGAGGACCACTCCTGCTGCTGGATGGACGGATGGATGGATGGATGGATGGATGGGTGGATGATGGATGGATGGATGGATGGATGGATGGATGAAGAGTTGGATGATGGATGGATGATGGATGGATGGATGAAGAGTTGGACGATGGATGGATGGATGGATGGATAGATGGATGAATGGATGGGTGGATGATGGATGGATGGATGAAGAGATGGATAGATGGACAAATTTTTAAGAGATGAATGGATGGATGAATGAATGAATGAAGAAAGATGGATGATGATGAAGAAATGGATGGGTGGAGGAATGGATGATGGATGGATGGAGAGATGGATGGATGATGGATGGATAAATGGATGATGGATGGAGAGATGGATGGATGGATGGGTGGATGAAGAGATGGATAGATGGATGGATGGATGGATGGATAAAAAGATGGATGGATGAAGGACAGTTGGATGAAGAGATGGATGGATGGATGGATGGATGGATGGATGAAGGACAGTAGAATGAAGAGATGATGGATGACTGGATGATAGATGGATGGATGAAGAGATGGATAGATGAAGGACAGTTGAATGAAGAGATGATGATGATGGATGATGGATAGAGAGATGGATGGATGGATGGATGATGGACAGTTGAATGAAGAGATGGATGGATGATGGATGGATAGATGGATGGATGGATGGATGGATGATGGATGAATGTGTGGCTGACCTCTGACCTGCGTTTGGACACAGGGTGGCAGAGCTGACAGGATACGAGCCTCAGGACCTGATTGAGAAGACTCTGTACCACCATGTCCACGCCTGTGACGTGTTCCACCTGCGCTACGCTCACCATTTACGTGAGTTGTCACAGCAACAATCTAATACCAGCATGAGGTGGAGGTCATACGTGACATGAACGTCAGAACACATATGACATGTTCACCACACCAACATTAGTCACTTGAAGTTGTGCACGTGTGTGAGGTAAATCTCCTCTGTTAACATCTTTATTTTACCAGAGGAGATTCTTTGAGGCTCCTCATGTCTTCATGTCTCATGTCTTCATGTCTCCTCTCATGTCTTCGTGTCTCATGTCTTCGTGTGACATGCCTCATGTCTTCTCTCATGTCTTCATGTGACCATGTCTCATGTCTTGTCTCATGTCTTCATGTCTCCTCTCATGTTTTCATGTCTCTGGGTCTCATGTCTCCTGTCATGTATTCATGTCTCCTGTCATGTATTCATGTCTCCTCCCTTTGTGTCTCGTGTCTCATGTCTCCTGTCTTTGTATTTCATGTCTCATGTTTCCTGTCTTTGTGTCTCGTCTCATGTTTCCTGTCTTTGTGTCTCATGTCGCCTGTCTTTGTGTCGTCTCATGTCTCCTGTCTTTGTGTCTTGTATCTCATGTTTCCTGCCTTTGTGTCTCATGTCTCATGTTTCCTGTCTTTATGTCTCGTGTTTCCTGTCTTTGTGTCTCATGTTTCCTGTCTTTGTGTCTCATGTCTCCTGTCTTTGTGTCTTCGTGTCTCATGTCTCCTGTCTCGCTCTGATCTCTGTGGCCCCTGCAGTCCTGGTGAAGGGTCAGGTGACCACCAAGTACTACCGCATGTTGTCAAAGCGTGGGGGATGGGTGTGGCTGCAGAGCTACGCCACCATCGTTCACAACAGCCGCTCCTCCAGGCCGCACTGCATTGTCAGCGTGAACTACGTCCTCACGTGAGGCAGCACCTCCACCTGTCACACGCTCCTCCTGTCACACCTGCTTCTTCTGTGTGTGTGTGTGTGTGTGTACATATATACAGGTGTGACAGGTGCACCAGGTGGAGACACACTTACTCCACCTGTCATACACTCCAACTGTCACACCTGCTACAGTTATATACTTTATATATATGTATGTGTATGTGTGTGTGTGTGTGTGTGTATGTGTATATGTACAGTATATACATATGTGTGTGTACATATATGTGTGCATGTGTATGTGTGCACGTGTGTGTAGAATATATATACATGTATATGCGTGGGTGGTGTTGTGTGTGTGTGTGTGTGTATGTGTATATATAAATATATATATGTGTGTGTGTGTGTGTGTGTGCAGTGACGTAGAGTGCAGGGAGCTGCAATTATCTGAAGATCAGAGTCGAGTTGCTAAACCCTCGCTCAGCCTCACTTCCTGTCAGGAACACCGTAAACACCTCAGATCCAAAGCCATCAGGATGAAGAGCAAACTCAGAGCTGCTCCATATCCACAGGTACGACCACCCCAGGTACATGACCACTGCATCTGCCTCCTCGTGTCAGAACACACTGTGGTCACTGCCACCTGATTTACTAAGTACAGCCATTTTGGTTAAGAGTCCACAGATATCACAGACATATTACAGATTTAATCATAAAAGTAAATCTAAGGTGGAAATATTGCGGGTTGAAGCCCACCGTTTAACTTCTAATAACTTCACTGTTCAGAAAGCGATATCTATGTTCTCAGGGACAGAAACCAGACTGCACTTCCTGATTAAGGGAGTTGAGAATGTTTGTGTTGTTAGAGGTTGTTCTCGTTTGTAAGACAAGCAGCTAAAGGCTACAAACAAATCAGGATTGTAGCCAATCGTCTTCTGCAGCAGCATGCTGGTGCACATGCTCAGTACAACTCTACCATTCACCCATCAAATCACTACCTGCTGTGTGAAAATAATGATCATCCATGATGTTTGGAGTGAAAAATATCTAAAGGACCATACCAGTGATTTTGCATGGTTAAGCCCAATAAATACTACCCATATATGTTACATTACTGCCAACCATTTCCCAAAACATAAAATATTTTAGTTTTTCTGTTATCTTGCCAAATCCCCTAATCTTTTAAAAATCAAATGTTCAGCTGATGTACTCACCTTAAAATTCAATGTTTTGCCTGCTAGCATGTCCAAATGTAGAAGGCCGTGAAAAGCCTACATAGCCTGAAAAAGCCATCTTCTACTGGGACTATATTTCCTGGCGGAGACATACATTTTCTTCCGTGCAACTCTGTGCTTGATCGGTTAAATAAAGTTATTTCGAGAAAAACATGAAACTGCCATTGTTTTTGCTGTGATGGAGTACTTCCAGTTTACACACTCTGTTTACACCTTTTTATTTAGAGACTCATGATATGACTTATCTGTAAGGTTTTAATCAAATGGAGCCATGTTAACACATTTGATTGTTTGTGGAGAGCAGCAGGCCAATAACCTGCGGCAGGACCAGTCTACTTGCTCCCCACAGGGGGCGCTGTGGAAAGAGCGGCCGCCGNCCTGCGGCAGGACCAGTCTACTTGCTCCCCACAGGGGGCGCTGTGGAAAGAGCGGCCGCCGTGTCAGAGTTCCAGCCCTGAAGTGGGTCAAGTGTCATGCAGCACACCGTACAGCCTGACCTTCACATGTCCCTACAGCCCCAGCAGGCATCCCGGATCAGCTGCTTCCTGTCAGCTGGCTCAGCAGCTCTTCAGCTCCCTGCACAGCAGGGGGCCTGTCATCAGCAGCCCCAAGAGCCAGGACGGCCCCCCCTCAGCCAGGAAACAGCCAGGTAAGCAACCAGCTAAACTCTTTGTCTGAGACTTTGACTGGTTACCATGGTAAGACCTTTTTAGGACGCCATCATTTTAAAAATGCTGTTTATGTTTGAACAACTTGCTACCTCTGCCAAGGAGGTCATGTGATCTACGGCATTTGTTTGTCTGTCAGAATATCTCAAAAAGTCATGGACAGATTTGGAAAAAATTTGGGGACAGATAGAAAATGTCAAGAGGAAGAAGATTGAATTTTTGGAGGTGATCGACCTGATGGTAGCGCTGTAATAATCACGTTTACATTGGCCTATAATGTTTTAACTGAAGTCACAGAATCAAAATTCTTTTTTCCTGGATTCTGTGGGTCTATACACATCCAATCACACAGGCCACACCCACTTTCACCTGACTACATTTTCTGTTATTTTGAATTTTTTCCAAACCTGTTGTTTAAAAATCTCCTCCTACAATTTTGGCAAAATGTTGCATGTAGAATATCCAAACAAAGCTGGAAAAGGTTATTTCTTTGTTTTTTTGATATTCCTTGCCAGTTTACTACAAATGCTGTCAAAGCTGCCTGTAAAACCTTGGTGGAGGTTTGACTTTCTGAGTGCCTACTTGTTTTTATATGATTTTTTTATATAACCTGTGTAAATAATCAGTAAGCACGGTTTGCGCGGGGAGCAGAGCGCTCCTGTAGCTGGAAAAGTTCCTCTTGAACAGATGTGATGCTTTGGTTCAGTTTGTTTATCAGATTTTGTGTCATAAATATCATCATTCAGCACGTCTGCTGAGTCATTAAAGATGCTCATCCACCGTCAGCTTTCCAGTGTCCATCAGTCCTGCATTGTCTCCAATAGAACAATGTCATTATACTCTGTGTTTAAATAGTTTTAGTGAGTTTCCTCTTTGAGTAATGCTCTTGTACCATTCAGCAACTCCTCCTACTTCTCTAAAGACAACAATAAAAGTGAAGAGAAGCCACAGAGAATCAACACAGCAGCTACATTATCACACTAAACCATTCTCAATGACAGCCATGAACCAATAATCAATACAACCATGAACCAATAATCAATTACCACCATGAACCAATAATTAATTACAAACATGAACCAAAAATCAATTACAAACATGAACCAATAATCAATGACAGGTATGACCCAATAATCAATTACAAACATGAACCAAAAATCAATTACAAACATGAACCAATAATCAATGACAGTCATGAGCCAATATTCAATGACAGTCATGAACCAATAATCAATTACAACTATGAACCCAATAATCAATTATAACCATGAACCAATAATGAATGACAGCCATGAACCAATAGTCAATGACAGCATGAACCAATAATCAATGACAGCTATGAACCAATATCAATTACAACCATGAACCAATAATCAATGACAGCCATGAACCAATAATCAATGACAACCATGAACCAATAATCAATGACAGCCATGAACCAATATCAATTACAACCATGAACCAATAATCAATTACAAACATGAACCAATAATCAATTACAAACATGAACCAAAAATCAATTACAAACATGAACCAAAAATATTATAAACATGAACCAAAATCAATGACAGTCATGAACCAATAATCAATGACAGTCATGAACCAATAATCAATTACAACTATGAATCCAATAATGAATGACAGCCATGACACAAAAATCAAAGATGAACAGTCACGAACCAATAATCAATTATAACCATAAACCAATAACCAATTACAACTATGAACCCAATAATCAATTATAACCATGAACCAATAATGAATGACAGCCATGAACCAATAGTCAATGACAGCATGAACCAATAATCAATGACAGCCATGAACCAATATCAATTACAACCATGAACCAATAATCAATGACAACCATGAACCAATAATCAATGACAGCCATGAACCAATATCAATTACAACCATGAACCAATAATCAATGACAGCCATGAACCAATAATCAATTACAAACATGAACCAAAAATCAATTACAAACATGAACCAAAAATCAATTACAAACATGAACCAAAAATCAATTACAAACATGAACCAAAATCAATGACAGTCATGAACCAATAATCAATGACAGTCATGAACCAATAATAATCAATTACAACTATGAATCCAATAATCAATTACAGCCATGACGCAAAAATCAGTTACAAACATGAACAGTCAAGAACCAATAATGAATGACAGCCATGAACCAATAGTCAATGACAACCATGAACCAATAATCAATGACAGCCATGAACCAACATCAATTACAACCATGAACCAATAATCAATGACAGCCATGAACCAAAAATCAATTACAAACATGAACCAAAATCAATGACAGTCATGAACCAATAATCAATGACAGTCATGAACCAATAATAATCAATTACAACTATGAATCCAATAATCAATTACAGCCATGACGCAAAAATCAGTTACAAACATGAACAGTCAAGAACCAATAATGAATGACAGCCATGAACCAATAATCAATGACAACCATGAACCAATAATCAATGACAGCCATGAACCAACATCAATTACAACCATGAACCAATAATCAATGACAGCCATGAACCAAAAATCAATTACAAACATGAACCAAAAATCAATGACAGTCATAAACCAAAATCAATGACAGTCATGAACCAAAATCAATGACAGTCATGAACCAATAATCAATGACAGTCATGAACCAATAATCAGTTATAACTATGAACCCAATAATCAATGACAGGTATGACACAAAAATCAATTACAAACATGAACAGTCATGAACCAATAATCAATTATAACCATAAACCAATAATCAATTACAACTATGAACCCAATAATCAATTATAATCATGAACCAATAATCAATGACAGCATGAACCAATAATCAATGACAGCCATGAATCAATATCAGTTACAACCATGAACCAATAATCAATGGCAACCATGAACCAATATCAATTACAACCATGAACCAATAATCAATGACAGCCATGAACCAAAAATCAATTACAAACATGAACAGTCATGAACCAATAATCAATTATAACCATAAACCAATAATCAATTACAACTATGAACCCAATAATCAATTATAATCATGAACCAATAATCAATGACAGCATGAACCAATAATCAATGACAGCCATGAATCAATATCAGTTACAACCATGAACCAATAATCAATGGCAACCATGAACCAATATCAATTACAACCATGAACCAATAATCAATGACAGCCATGAACCAAAAATCAATTACAAACATGAACAGTCATGAACCAATAATCAATTATAACCATAAACTAATAATCAATTACAACTATGAACCCAATAATCAATTATAATCATGAACCAGTAATCAATGACAGCATGAACCAATAATCAATGACAGCCATGAATCAATATCAATTACAACCATGGACCAATAATCAATGGCAACCATGAACCAATATCAATTACAACCATGAACCAATAATCAATTACAAACATGAACCAATAATCAATNACCATGAACCAATATCAATTACAACCATGAACCAATAATCAATTACAAACATGAACCAATAATCAATGTAAACTAATAATTAAGTGAAGTGGAGGACTTTTGTTTGTCTCTTCCACTGGAGGATACACGTTTGCTTTTAGGAAGTCTTTTTAACACTTTGGCGTGTATTTAAAAAAAATAAATAAATAAAATAAATAAATAACACTTTGGCGTGACATCACCATGGCCACGCCCCCTAACCCCGCCCACCAACGCTTGTCAGCAAAGACAAACTCAGATGAACACCTTCCTGTCAGACACTGATTTCTGCATGAACAAACAGGATTTATTAAACTCCAAGTCAGTCTGAGATCGTTTCTAACAGCAAACCACCGTCCTTCATTACAACACACACAAATCTAAATAAAACATTAAACATCCATTATCAACATAAACATTTATTACTGACTGAAGTAGAATTAACGTTGGGACAAAATCCTCTAAATGTTTCTGCATGTGTGAATATGGAGATTAAAAGGTTGTGTTAAATATGTTTGAAACAAACAAACTAATACAAAAAATAATTCTGTTTGAATGACCAATGGGAACAGCTGTTTATTAATAATTATTCATACTTATCATAAAATAATAAAATTGTTAATATATAAAATAATCTTGTTATTAAAGAAAATGACAAACATAGAACTAGATGAAGACACTTAGAACTTTTCAGTTAACTCAAAATTCATTTTAAACGCCATGTTAAACTTTAAAATTTAAAGTGTTTTATTTCTTTACAGAAGTGATGTGGGTCTGTGCAGACACATCTGATGGAATTTTGATCATATTAATAAATAATATGACATACATGTGTGTTTGATGTGATCAGTGTTACAGAAAGAGTAAAAGCTGCGATTGGACACTTCATCGTCGTCTCATATGATGCTGATGGAGGAAACATAACTAAATGTTGATGTTTTATGATTATGACATTTTTCCTTCCTCAGGCCTCCTGCTGGCAGCCGAGCGGATTCACCCTGATGACCTGATCTGCTGCGATTCCTCTGCCGCCGCAAACCTGCGTACTGCTGGCAGGTTTAAGGAGGAGCCCTACGAACGTTCTACGCTCGTCTGTGGCAAGACATCTGATGTTTGTCCGCAGCTCCGCCCCCACGCCACCAAGGACAGCAAGCAGCTATTAAGCCAAGACACCCGCCAACACGCAAGAGGTGCTGAGGGACCTCGGGGTGACAAGGCCCCTGCCTGCCCCGTGCTCAGCGGCCTGGTGCTGGGTAAGAGCGAGCAGGTGGGCTCTCTGCATGGCGTGGGCCCGCCTCTTCCTG
Organism: Lucifuga dentata; assembly: GCA_014773175.1. Taxonomy (NCBI): domain Eukaryota; kingdom Metazoa; phylum Chordata; class Actinopteri; order Ophidiiformes; family Bythitidae; genus Lucifuga; species Lucifuga dentata. Next base: position 3,508 of record VXCM01009437.1, on the reverse strand, counting down.
TGCAGATGGTGCTGGAGCAGAGGAGGAGGTTGTGTATGATGGAAGCCCCTTACAGCCGTCCAGCTGCCAGATATCCACAACCTGCGGACAGCTGCTGGCAGTACGGAGCTGCTATGGACCTGGAGCTGAAGTCTGGGGAGGACAGAAAAATGTGGATAGGCATGGAACTGCCAGCTCAGGCTCCATACATGTCTTTGAACTTTCACCAAGTCCTGGGCAAACATGGATCTCTTAAAGCCCCTCCCTTTGCCACGCTGAGCCATATAACTGACAGCTACGGTTACCATGGCAAAGAGTCGGCTTCTTACGGCTCCTACAGCCACAGCCCCCGACCCAGCTCCTCCCCCGACAGCCACGAGGACGTCCCACAGTACATCAGCACCTCCGTCATCATCACCAACGACAGGTGACCCGCGACTGCAGCTCACGCACAGCAATCACCTTAAAACTCACGTGGAACTCCCGAGAGTGTCGACGCTGGTTCACTTTTAGCTTTTTCTATGTAATTCTTTTTGCACTCAGCTCTTTTGTCAAAACAATTTGACCTGCAATAATGTGCAGCTGTAAGATTGATCGTTTCATATGCTGATAAGCACCTTTTACTTATACAACATGAACAGCATAAGTCTGAACATGCATATGTAATATGCCAGGGGTGGGGNGGGGCTGTATTATTCAACCCAACATCATGAGAGGCTCAAAAATCATATACAGCATGTCATACGTCATAATCATAAAACAGTAATCATATGTCATCATCATAAAACATATGTCAAATATCATAATCACATACAGTAACATCATGGTTCATATTCAGAAAGATGTGTCCATGTCTATACGGGTAAATATCATCACGCCACCATGTTCTCTCATTCATTCATTCATTCATAAACATCTGGCATCTTTTATAGTTTCCTTAAAGAGGCGTTATGACAGTATTTCCTTATTTACATGACAGGAAGTGATTCATAAAACACACTGCCACGCTAAAATGACGAGTTTCAGTCTGATGGTAAATTTCATCAGATGATGTTTTAAACTGTATTTGTCTCGTGTTAATGATCAATAACTTTGATAGATAAAAACACTCTGCTGATCAGTTTATTTAAATGGTGAGTTTTGATTTGATCTCACACACATTTTAGTGGCACTGAGTGTATTCATTAAGCTTCATCTGCTGCTCTGTCTTTGCACACACACACACACACACACACACACACACACACACTACAGAGGTTTATCATGTGTTTATCTCTTATCTTAGTGTTGATCTCTTAAAACATGGAGCTGTAAATCAGAGTTTGTGTTTCTTTGATGGTTTAACGTGTCAGTTTCTCTTTAAAACCAGATGAATCAGGATAAATCGTGACTCTTAAATATGAAGCAGCTCATTAACACGCTGATCTTCATGTTTACCTGAAACTCACCTGACAACCTTAATGTGACACGATGCTCTGATTACCATGAGAAGCTTTATGAATGAGCTTCAGTTATCACAGCATTTATGTAGTGAACGCCGTGTAGTTATCATGACTTTTTTATGAATTACCCCCATGTCACACGTCATCATATAACATGTCAAATGTCATTATCATGTAACATGTCATATGTCATCACATAACATCATGTCATATATCATCATAAAACGTCATATGTCATCACATAACACAAAACATTTGTCATGTCATCATCACATGACATTATGTCATCACGTGTCATGTAATTGCATAACATCATATGTCATATGTCATCATCACATAACATGTGTCATGTAATCACATGACTCTTATGTCATATATCATCACATAACATCAGGGATTTGAACCGTCAGGAAGAAGCCGAGCTGATCTGATGCATGATTGGACAGGAGCTCATTTTTCTGTTCTTACAACCTGCAGCTGTAAAGTTTGTCCTGAGGGTGGCGCTACAGGAAAGGTCACGGGTGATTAAAATGACACAGGTTCATCCTCTGGGGAACATGAACACATCATGAACATGATACACGTGATAATGGACATGTTTGTCTGATCTGAGATGAAAATGAAGAAAATGATTATGAACCAAAACACTTCATAACCTAAAATAAATCATCAAACCATTCTGTAAACTAAAGCTGTCTCTCTTTTTACAGAGAAGAAAAGTAACTAAGTACATTTATTCAAGAAAGTACTTATGTACAGTTTTCATGTACTGGTACTTGAGCATTTCCATTTAGGAGACTTTCTACTTTTAGTACATTTTTAGTACACTTCAATCTGACAGGTACTAGTTACTTGATAGTTACTTGACTCACTATTTACTTTAGTTACTTTGCAGAGAAACATTTTACATGAGATCAGATGATAAAAATCACTTATCTTTCCTTGTTTCTTTGAGATTCGAGTACTTTTGCTTTGAATACTTGAGCACGGTGTGAATGTTGGACTTCTAATTGTAACTGAGTATTTATCTGCCAGCTCGGTTTCCTCCTTGTATCCCAGCAGCCTGACAGAGATCCTGTCAAGGTGAGCCGTGCTCTCCCTGAGGACACTGCTAGCAGCCAACAGGAAGCAGCAGAGATGCCCTTTGACCCCAGAAATCTGCCCAGTGAAATCAGTTAATAGGATGTTGAGCGTTGATGGATCGAACGCTGAACCATTCGCTCAGTAACCTTGACTCTGCTCTTGGCTTTGAGAGCCGTTTCATAGTTACCTGCAGCAGTGGATGCACATGCACAGACTCGTGCTCGCAGGATGTGATGTAACCCAAAATGAAAAGCCAAAGAGGACGCCACGCCACAAAAAGTGAAGCCAGACAGACGAATGACAGACAAGCTGAAAGGATGAAGTGTGATAGAGAGAAGCAGCTTGTTCTTCTCAGAGGAACTTTGCACACTGAGATGATTCCACACAGAGAGGGAACGAGTCTCTAACGAGTCTCTAATCACTCACAGACCTGCATCCTGTTTCACCTTTACCTCCACATTTACACTTCATCAGGGATCAAGGCCTGCTGCAGACAAATGAGGTGTCAGCAAATAGTGCAAGCACATGCGCACGCACACACACGCACATTTGATCATTAAAGTTACATTTAGATTTCTTAACATACATACATAGATACATCCATCCATCTGTCCATCCATACATACATACATATATGTATATACATACACACATACATACACACACACATATATATATATATACATACACACACACATACATACAAAAATACACATATATAAATATATACACACATATATATACATACATACACACAACACACATACAGTACATGCAAACATACATATACATACATACATACTGTATATACTGTAGGCCAGAACTGCGAGGTCACCCCAAGATTTAAAAAAAAAAAGTCATCAATACACTGTTTGTTTTACAATGTACTGCACAGGAAATGACATAAATATAAAACAAATGTAACTAATTAGTTTTCCAGAAGAATTAGTCAACAATTCTCACATCATGTAGCCGCTCTGGCTACAGAAATGATTTTTCATGAA
>VXCM01009436.1:0-13131 GCA_014773175.1 Lucifuga dentata | reverse complement strand
CTGTCTAAAAATGCCCACATGATTATCCTTCTGTTTAATCCTTTTCTGAGCTCAGTTAAAATTTTTTAGACAGTGCTATGCCACCTTCCTTTTGTTGACTTGTATCATTGTTTAATCTTATGCACCACCCATAAGGGCGGGAACAGAGTCAGACGCAGTGCGTAAGATACATCGTATTCATGTTGTATTGATATAAAGTGAAAAGATTAACCAGGTAACCTCTCACTAATTCCATATGAACAACTTGCAAGTTATCTTGCCCTGTTCTACCACATGTTTAATAGAAATTATTTATCTAAAACACACAAATAAAACCTTACTTAGATATAATGTTACGCCCTCATTTAGGAAAAACCAGGATGCTACATAAAATGAGAGTCCTCTCTCTCCCTGCTCCAGGAAATGACCAGCAACCACACAATTACAGTAATAATAATTTCTCATTTTGGTTTTGGTAATGGTGGTGAAGAGTGTTGTCTAACACGTCGGTCCAAAGTCTTAAGAGTTCAAATGGGTTGAGATCTGAACAAACAATAATTTGAATGGTTAAATTTGACTTTGATTATNAAGAGTTCAAATGGGTTGAGATCTGAACAAACAATAATTTGAATGGTTAAATTTGACTTTGATTATCTGACTTTGTTCAGATTTATTCATAATTTGATATTGTTTGTTATTTCTCTAACAAGACAAAATTATCCATTCAATTATGCATTGTAAAACTGAGATTATTTTTCCAGTCACATTGTGTCACGAATCTGCACTTCAGCCTCCATCCACTAGCCATCACACAGTTATCACATTCTGTCTCCATGTTCTGTTTTCTCCAAATGTTTCCTGTTCCTGGATTTTCTCTGCACTTCTCATTCACCTGAGAGGCCACATTGTCTTATGCGCCTGTGTTCCTTGTGCTCTTGTGTTTTTGTCTTGTCTGCTTACCTTGGATTGTTTTTCAGCTTTTTTGGATTTTTCTGCCACAACCTGTTTGGTCCACTTTAAACTGAACGACAGAAAGATGATTCTGGACATTTGGGACAACATGGGCTCATCAGAAGCAGATATAACTATAGACTTTGTATTGTGTGCTATACCTGGGATGATACTTGGCTGCCAGAGACGCACACAAGGCACATGAGTGGGCATCACGGTCAGACTGAGGAAAGGAAAAACCGGCCACTTCTCCCGAGCACTTTTCTAGCAAATGTTCAGTCACTGGATAATAAGTTGGATGAACTCAGGAGCAGGCTGGTATTCCAACGTGAAGGCAAGAACTGTAACGTGATGGTTTTCACGGAGACCTGGCTGGACCCAGTGACCCCTGATCACGGAGTCATGCCCACGGGATGCTCCATCTACCAACAAGATCGGCCGAGTGAGTCAGGGAAGGGCAAGGGAGGAGTGTGTGTTTTATGATAAAAAAAATCTATGGTGCACAGATGTGGAGGCTATTTCCTCGAGCTAGTCTCCAAATCTGGAGCACTTCACGATCAAATTCCACCTTTCTACCTTCTGAGGGGGTTTACATCGTTCCTGCTCACAGGTGTTTACATCCTGCCGTAAGCCAACACTGTGCAAGCGCTGGATGAGCTGCATATGACCATCAGCCCATAAGAAACACTACACCCAGAGGCTGTGTTTATTGTGGCTGGTGATTTCAACCACGTCAATCTGAGGAAAGTGCTNACCCAGAGGCTGTGTTTATTGTGGCTGGTGATTTCAACCACGTCAATCTGAGGAAAGTGCTGCCACATTACTAACAACACATCGGCTGTGCAATGCAAGGTGAAGCCATGCTGGTTCATGTTTACACTCCCTACCAGGAGGCATACAAAGCCCTCTCCTGACTGCCGCTCGGCAAATAAGATCATGCCTCCATCCTGCTGCTCCCTGTGTACAGACAGAGAATGAAACGGCAGAGACCAACCACACAGAGCATACAGAGATGGACCAATGGCACAGTTTCCGCCTTGCATGGCTGCTTCAACTCCATGCACTGGAACATTTTCCGAGAGGTGGCGGATGATGACATCACTGAATACATGGAGGTGGTCACAAGTTACATCTATATGATGTTGTGGTGCCGAGGAATACTGTGCGCAACTTCCCAAATCAGAAACGGTGGATAAACAGTGAGCTGTGCTGCACTCCACACACACGTGGCTGTTCACAACACGGGGATATGGTGAGCTACAAAAAGCACAAGTATGAACTCAGGAAGGCCATTAAATCAGCAAAGAGGCAGTACANTGGTGAGCTACAAAAAGCACAAGTATGAACTCAGGAAGGCCATTAAATCAGCAAAGAGGCAGTACAGGGACTGTATAGGCTCCACTTCTAACTCCAGGGGCATGTGGAATGGATTGAGAACCATCATCACAGACTTATAAAGGAAGACCCAGCTCTGTGGAGGGTTGCAACAGCTTCTCTTGTAGATGAACTCAACACCTTCTATGCACATTTTGAGGTCAACACCCCTCCCCTGGCCATAGGAATGCTAATGGCCCAGGCCTCCTGCCCACTGGAGATCTCCAGGCTGGAAGTGTGGAAAGCCCTCAAGAGGATCAATCCACGCAAGGCTCCTGGCCCAGACAGCATTCCTGGTCAGTTCCTCAAGGCGTGTGCAGATGCCCTGGCAGATGTCATCACACACATCTTTAATCTCTTCCTGGCTCAGAGGCATGGAGGCTTGGAGGCATGATGTGAGTGCCCACTAGCACTCACTTCCATCATCATGAAGTGCTTTGAGCAACTAGTCAAAGCCCACATCACTTCCACCCTCCCAGATTCATTTCACTGGAGGCCTACAGTTCACCCACAAGCAGAACAGGTCCACAGATGATGCCCTCACCTACCTGGAGCAGAGGGACTCATATGTGAGAATGCTCTTCGTGGAGTATAGTTCAGCGTTCAATACCATTTTGCTCTCTCAGCTCATCATCAAGGTCCAGGACATGGAACTCAGCAGTGCCTTATGTACCTGGACCCTGAACTTCCTGTCAGACAGGCCCCAGAAAGTGAGGCTTGGTGACATCACTTCCCCCATCCTGATGCTCAGCACTAGAGTTCCCCTACTCTGCTCAGCACTGGAGTGTATGCTGAGCCCTGTCCTATATGCCCTGTTTACCCATGACTGTGCAGCCACACACTGCTCCAACACATCATCAAGTTTGCTGACGACATGACCATCATTGGCCTGATCACAGGAAATGATGAGATGGCCTACAGAGAGGAGGTGAGAACCCTGACATCATGGTGTCAAGACAACAACCTCCATCTCAACGTCAAGAAAACCAAAGAGATGGTGTTGTACTTCAGAACAGCAAAAAGAGCACACACACCCCATCTTCATCAATGGTACACCAGTGGAGAGGGTCAGAAGCTTCAGGTTCCTTGGGGTCCATATCAACAAGGACCTGAAGTGGTCAATACACACTGACTCTGTGATCAGAACTGCTAACCTTCTCAGTCTTCCTATGGAGACTGAGGAGGTTCTGCATGGACAGGAAGATACTCTGCAACTTCTACAGGTGCACTATAGACAGCATCCTCTCTGGCTGCATCACAGCCTGGTATGGGAGCAGCTCCAAGCAGGACTACAAGTCACTGCAGAGGGTCATCATAGCTGCTCAACACATCACCAGGTCAGAGCTTCCATCCATGCAGGACATCTTCACCCAGAGGAGCAAGAGGAAAGCTGAGAAAATACTCAAAGTCCTAAACCACCCCAGCAACAAACTCTTCTCTCTGCTACCATCTAGCAAATGGTACAGAAGCATCAGAGCCAGATCCAGCAGGCTCAGAGATAGTTTCTACCCACAAGTCATCAGACACTGTGGGACTTTATGAACACGTACTGTTGTGCGACTGTTTGGTCATATTTGCTCTTCCACTTTATGAACACACATACTTGCACTCTCTCTCTCTCTCTCTCTCTCTCACACACACACACACACACACACACAGTCTTGCACTCCCACAGGGGCACCTCCACACAGTCTCTCACAGTCACTCACTCAATATCAATGCCACTTTATGCACTCTATCACTTCCATGTGCAATACCACATTGCATCCTCCATATACAATGTATATGATGTAGGTGTATATGACTACCTATGTATGTATACATCTCACTCGTGACATTTTATTCCATCTCCCTCCCTTTACTTAAATCTTGGAAGAACAGAGAGCTCAAAGTACACAAATTTCACTGCCTTTAATGTTGCTACCTGCTGTATTGTTGTGCGACTGTTTGGTCATGTTTGCTCTTCCACTTTAAACTGTAAGTTTTCCCTGTTTATTGTTTTTTGCCTCACTTATTAAAGACTACCTTCACAAGCATCTTTCTGTCTGAGCCTGCGTGTAAGTCCTTACCCTGATACATTGGGCACTTTTCCACTGTTAGGCTGAATGGTTCTGAGCATGGAGAGGAATGGTTTTAATGGTGTTTCCAACTGGTAATGGTTTAGCGCGGAACACTTACAAACCGTGCCCAGCATGGTTTTTTTGGCATGGATAGACAACCGTGCTCAGCATAGCAGAGCAATTTTGGTAGGCAGGCATAATGACGTAGGAGTTCACTATTGGTTTACTTCAGTTTTGTGATTCCCCATCTGATAGCCAAGTCATGAACCAAATGATAAGTCAGGTATATTTTAAGTTAGGCCTTTTATTTTAAACATCTAGCATAATTTTGTTGCTATGGAACATTTTCAGATTGGTGTAGTAATCTCATCTCGTAGCAGCTGCGTTTCCAAACACAAAATGTGCTGCTTTCACTTGTATCATTTGCTGTCTGGTTTTAGTAGCCCCACATATGGAAACAGAAAGGGTAACCATTCCCATGAGTCTGGAGCTGTACAGAATGGTACGAACCTGGTAACAGTTTGGCCCAACAGTGGAAAAGTGCCCATTGAGACCATTCCAATCACACCATACATTAATATGTTGTACCATAGGCACTTTTCCACTTTCAGGCTGAACGGTTCTGAGCACAGAACGGTTTTAATAGTGTTTCCAAATGGAAACAGTTTGGTGCAGAACACTTACAAACATTGCCCAGCATGGATTTCTCGGCACAGATAGACAACGTGCTCAGTGCAGCAGAACGGTTCCAGTAGGAAATCACTGATTGGTTTACTTTAGTCTTGTGACTCTGCATCTGATAGCCGAGTCGCTGACAGGGGATTCTTTGGACCTCCAAACAATGCAGAAAAAATTTAAAAAAAAAGGTCAAACACACATGTAGGATCCAGAAGGACAATAACAGCAAAGCAGAGCTGAAAGGAAAACAGACCAATTCTACAAACTTTTGGACAGCATTTTAGGATCTCATCCTTCCATGTGGAACAATGGTATACTATATTTGTCCTTCTATGTGTCCTCCACAGCTACACAGCTCTTGGAAGCGATGGTGAATGATTATGGTAAGTTGTGGCAACTAGTTTCATACATACTTATTTTATAGTAGGCTAATCAAAGGATAAGCTGGGTAGTTTTGAAGTTACTTTAAATGTCTGGAGTAATTTTGTTGATACGGAGTCTAATTTTCAGTGTAGTAATCTTGTCTCCTAGCAGCTGCGTTTCCAAACATGAAATATGTTGCTTTCACTTGTATCATTTGCTGTCTGGTTTTGGCAGGCCCACAGATGGAAACAGAAATGGTAACCATTCCCATGAGCCCAGAGCAGCGTGGAAAGGTACGAAGCAGCCCTGGTAACTGTTTGGCCCTACAGTGGAAAAATGCCCTTTCATTCCTAAAACACAACTTTGGTTATAAGTCAGGACTCTGGTGACTCTCAGAGCCTACATAATCAAAAGGCAACAAAGATAAGTAATGTCTCAGCTGTGACCCAACAGTAGGGCCTCCAGGCCCTGTGGGAGAGTCAGTCCTCCCCCCGGGTAAACTGCACTTTTTGCTGTGAAGCCTGTGGGGCATCAAGAGCAACCAAAAACACAATCACAACAGCCCTTCCCAGATCTGACACACAAAACTGTAAATCCAAGTCCTACTATCAGTATTGATCAGCAACAGGAGGAGCTNCTCTCTCTCTCTCTCTCTCTCTCTCTCTCTCTCTCTCTCAACGTTGCCCTTTGTCACATTTATACAAAGATTATTAAACATGTTTTTATTCTATAACTTTTACTTTAACTTAAACTCTTTAGTGTTTTTTTTTTTATCTCACTTTGAGAATTGATAGTTTTTAAGCTAAACTCGTTTTTACAATGGCTATATAGGCGTTAGCTTCACCACATTGTTTGTACCACAGCTGTTAATTAGTAAAATGGAAAACACTCATTACTGACTTTTCTGATGCAGTACGTTGTCACTTAGAGCTACAGGTATAGACTCAAATACAGACCAAGAGACAGGCAAAGTAGATAAACATNGTTGTCACTTAGAGCTACAGGTATAGACTCAAATACAGACCAAGAGACAGGCAAAGTAGATAAACATCTTTACTTAGAATGAATCAAAAGTACAAAGCAAGTAGATGGAACCAGATAATTAACAGTTCCAATGGATGACAGAACAAATCATACATCAGCAAGCAGACAAGGTTGGAAATCAGTGAAGACGCAAGACAAGCAAACAGTTCAATTGGAGCTTAGGCGGGACACCTGTGATCAAATGGCAATTTTACTTTCAGGAATCAGGAAAACAGAGAGGTTAGGCAAACAAATCCAAAAAGGGTTAAAGGACCATACCGACAATTGTGCATGTTTGAGCCCAATATATACAACCCACATATATGTTACTTTGCTGACAATTTCGAAAACATAAAACCGTATTGTTTTCTATTATTATTTTCAAATCCTTTAATCTTTCAAAATTAGATGTTCAAAATTAGATGTTCAGATAATACACCCAGCATTCAATGTTTCGCCTTCTAATACTTATGCATGATTGCAGATTTCTCTAAAAAAGCTTTTTATGTTTTAGTGGTTCCACGACCCATGATTGCTTTCTTTGTATTTCTCTCAGGTTTCAGCAGGATTATATAACACTTAGGCCCAAACAGCGCCACCAACAGGCCAAAACTGGAGGCCAGAATAGCAAATACCTCGACTGCATCTGCATATTTTCCTGGGGAGTTGACATAAGCAGGAACAAAGGCCACCCACACAGCACAGAAGATCAGCATGCTGAAAGTGATAAGCTTGGCCTCATTGAAGTTGTCTGGAAGATTCCTTGCCAAAAATGCTAGCAGAAAGCTCAGGATTGCCAATAAGCCAATATAGCCCAGGAGCACAGCAAAACCAAGTGTGGACCCAACTACACACTCATAGACTATTTTCTCATTGTGGTATTTTGTATTTTTATGAGGAGCTGGTGAGGAAGAGACAAGCCAAGCAATGCAGATTGCTGCCTGGATGGAAGTAAGAACCAGAATTGTTCCTCTCTGTTGGGCAGCACCAAACCACTTCAGAGTGGTTCCACCTCCTGGCTTGGATGCCATGAACACAGCAAGCACCACCATGGTTTTCACCAGGATACATGAGACACAAAGCACAAAGCTGATCCCAAATGCTGCATGTCTCAGCTGGCATGTCCATAGCTGAGGACGGCCGATGAACAGCAGTGAGCACAGGAAGCACAGTTTGAGTGACAACAAGAGCAGGAAACTCAGTTCTGAATTGTTGGCACGCACCATGGGTGTGCTGCGATGATAGATGAAGATTCCCAGAACAAAAGCACAGATGCATGTGCCCAGCAATGAGGCTGTGGTCAAGCAGATACCCAAGGGCTCATGATAGGATAAGAATTCTGTTCTCTTAGGGACACAGTTGTCCCGCTGGGGGTTGGACCAGAAATCCTCTGGACAACTGGTACACTCCATGGAATCTAACAAAAAAAAAAAAAANAAAAAAAAAAAAAAACAGGGGGAGGGCAGTGATATACTGTACATATGAGTGATAAACATATTATTTTAAAAGAATATTACTCTATTTTGAAATAAACACCAACCAGTCTCATTGCTGATCTTTCCATCAGAACAAGGGATGCAGTCAAAACAGCACACAGGCTCCCCCTTCTTTCTGGCCATGCGGGTACCTNCAGAACAAGGGATGCAGTCAAAACAGCACACAGGCTCCCCCTTCTTTCTGGCCATGCGGGTACCTGGTGGGCAGCTCTCACTGCAGACTGACTGAGGTGGCTACAAGGACACAAGAGTTGTCAGTTGCTGACAACTTGCTCAGTTGTCAGCAAGGGTTATACAGCATCATTTGATTATGATATTGTGAGTTATCTACAGGACGATAGATAGATAGATAGATAGATAGATAGATAGATAGATAGATAGATAGATAGATAGATAGATAGATAATTTATTGCCCTTTTGGAAATTCTTTCTGTGCTTTTGGCAACTTACAATTACATAAAAACATGACATCATTACAAACAACACACACATCATAAACAGTGCACCATAAGACAAAACATTCACAATTATTCACACCTAAAACAGAGAGCAACAGAGAGCACATGCTTTTGCGCAATATGCGCAAAAGCATGTGTAACTGAATAAGTAGAAATCACCTGTATGTATTCAAAGTTCCAGAAGATTTTGTCTTCATCCAGTGTGAGCTCTTCACCTGAAGAGGCTGACTCCCGAACCACACCCACAGTCTGAACCTTTGTTCTTCCATCAGGGAGCCACACCCAGTTCATGACATCATAGATTGGTAAGGAATCACCATTCTCATCAAATAACACTTGATCACCAATTGATGTGGTGAAATTGATCTTCTCCAAGTAATAAAGAAGCTGTGAACAAAATGAACAAAAAATAAAGAAAAACATATAAATTGTGTGACAGATAAACTATCTGGACAGGACAATTTGCACGTATGTAAGCTAAACTTTATTCAGTCATCATACAGATCCAATTACAAACAGTGTGTGCAACACATGCACTTTTAAACTTCAAAATCAAAACAGTTTTAGTCATTTGGATTTATTATGTTGTTGCCTGATTGGATATTGTAGCTTAGATTTGGAGATTGATTCCCATGCCTACTTCATAGCTGTTTACACATTTGTAGAATATATAAAATAAATAAAAAATTAAGATAGTCTTTCAGTCACACTAAGTTGATAAATAAGATTCCAATGCCATAGATAGATGATGTATGTTTTATTTTATTTACCCATTTTCTATTTCTGTGAAAATAATTTCTTAAACTTAGCTGGCACATCAAATCATTATGTAATACAGGACTTAAGAAAAATAAGTACAGTGAGAATTGATATCACACCTGCCATGGCTCCAATCTTTGTAAATTAGCACAGCTGTTCCCGCTGAAAGGCCCTCTTCCTGGCACACACTGCATCATGTCATTAACAGCATATGCTAGCGCATACACAGCTTTGTACACATTGTACTCTGATCTGAGGTCTGACACATCCAAGAAGCTCGTTTCAACATTTCCTAGGTCTTCGTATCCAGTGCATACTGCTTTTCCAGCATTCACCCACCCTGCTGGAGGTGGTGCAAATCTACACTGAAATGTGTGTTCCCAAAACTGCTTTATCTGCAATATATTAAAAACTCACAGTTAACTGTTAAAAACTGTTAATTTTATTTCTTGTAATTTCACAAGATTAAACTCTCACTAAGTTATTTTCAGTGCCACTGTTGTGGTCGCTGTCTGGATGGATTCTTAGCAAAAAGTGGCTGAGTCCTGGTATTTCTCCTCGACGTATGGCAATTCCCAGTGTGCCACCCAGGTACGGCATGAGGTGGGGGACCTGGAGTGGAGCATATGCTGTCCAGGCTTCACTTGCCATCCACTGCAGGCCTGTCACATTCTGCTTTACCACCTGTGGATNTTTTTTTTTTTTTTTTTTTTTTGTAATTAATGCACAGGTGTAAGAAATGCAGATGAAAAATAGTACTGAGTAGTAGTAATAGTAACAGTAATAGTTATAGTAATAATATTGTTTTTTTGTTTATCTCCTTGCTACGAAAAGGACTACTGAGACCTTTTGACAATAACTTTTCATTTTGTAACCAAATACTGTTATTTTTGGGTTTTCATGATTAACATAATATTTACTATATTATTTCTTTAAAATGATGGATTAAGACATCAATACAAACCTCTTTCATAAGATGCAATATGTGGCTCTCGTGTGAAAACACAATGACCACACGAGCTGTGGATTTCCTCATCACATCCACGATCCTCCTAAGTTCACTTGGGTCATTGTTCAAGGGCAAAACCTCTGAGTAGGCCAGACAACCTGCACCAGACTGAATCAGTTCAGACTGAAAGGATCGCATAACATGGAGTCCATAGTCATCATCACTGATCAACAGGCCTGCCCAAGTCCAGCTGAAGTGTTTCAGAATCTGAATCATAGCACGCACCTATTGGGAGAGATGATGGAGGGATTGGTGAACAAGCTTGGCTCTGTCTTTACTTGAAAAGCTCCACAACAACTTTTATATTACACCTTATCTATTCATTGGCTACATTAATACTGAAATATGTGGCTCTGCATACAGTACACAAAAGAAATTTTTGTCAGCTGTTATAAATTTCATTCACTAAAATGATTTTCTTTTTCATATTGTCAGTTTAAGTTGATGTCATTTCTAGAGAATGCTTAACTGCTCAACATATTTTTTTTGTTTGTTTGTTTGTTTGTTTTTTATTAGATTTTTACCTGGAAAGATCACTTGGGATTGTTCTAAAGAAGGATGGAAACCGTTTTCTGTCACTCAGGCAGGAACATGTGGCAAAATAACTCACCTGTAAATGACACAGACTTTGTATGCTTATATTTTTGCAGCAATGAAGAAAATATTACACAAAGTTATAGATGTATGTTTACATCTTAGAGATTGATTAGTCTGTATAACTTTAATCTAATCTGTCCAAAATTGTTTAATGGAAAGGTGGGAAACTTACCATAGGCACTTTATATAAACCTAAGACACTGGAAACAGCAATAGAACTTGTAGAAGTAGTATCACCCACAATCCCCAAGACTGGAGGATTCCCAATACAGGTCTCATCCACTGTAAACTGTTTCTCTTGTCCACTCACTAATGAGAGCCCTGCACGAAATCCAACTGCTACTCTCCCACAGTTATCATAAAGACTGTATCCCAGAGTCACGTTAGGCAGCAGGTTGGAGTTCCTGTTGATCTCATCAATAGCAAAAGCCATGGTCTGTGCCTGCCTGAATCCTAGAAAATCAAAACTAACACAAAAATACCATTAAACTACTAAAAATGCATTTTAATATATTCCTAACATTATATGTTAGTTATTTAAATGTTATATCAAATTAGTTTTTTTTTTTGTTTTTTGTTTTTTTTTTTTTTNTTTTTTTTTTTTTTTTTTTTTTTTTTTTTAAGTGAGATTGATCTTACCCAGCATGTGTTTTTGCTTTATCATTGTCAGACTCACCCATGGCAGGTAGGCTCTTCTGGCTTTGAGGTAAATGACAGCTCAGGAAAAACAGGAAAGAAGTTGATTTTAAACAACCCACCAAGAATCACATCTCCAGGCCTGTGCATCCCATTTTGGTGAAACTGTCCCTGTAGCTGGCAAGAGGAGGACAATGGGGAAGACAAAGTAGAGCAACAGTAATAAGACAGCAACATGAAATATATATGTTGGAGCATGCAACCATCTAAAAAAGCCCACATGATTCTATTTACTCCTTGTCTGAGCTTAGTCAGAAATTTTAAAGACAGTGCTATGCCACCTCCCTTTTGTTGACTTTGCATCATTGTTTGATCTTGCACACCACCCATCAGGGCAGGAACAGAATTAGGGACAGTGCCTAAGATACATCAAATTCATTTTTATATTAATACAAAATGTAAAGATTAAGTAGATAAACTCTCACTACAGCCATGTGACCAACTTGCAAGTGTCTTGCTCTAGTGATTTTCTTGAATGTATTTATCTGAAACACAAATTAAATCTTATGTAGTGGTATATATTTCACTTCACAAGTATTTTCAGAGTTTCTCACACTGCTGAACTTGGGCATAACACACTTAATGCTTTACAACTGTAAAATCTTTCAATTTAGCATCTTAAAACTCTGATATGAATAATTATTAACATGCCACAAATGAAATGAAACAGTCTAAAAAAATGTATTTATGATCTGAATTGTTGTGCTTACAAATTTATATACTTACTGACAGTCTTTATAATATTGTTGTTGAATTTTTTTTGTTACAGTATTTGCAATTCACATCAGCTATAACCAAGACTAACTACAAAGGCTTATATTGGCTTTTTGCTGCTTTTATTAAAGAAAACATACTTGGCTAGATAGCATTAATGACTGCAAAATGGCACAAGACAAGCTATAAACGTCAACAATTTCAGAAAGTAGATAAGTTGTGCACACCAGACTTATTCCCACAAAATAATTGTCTTGTGCGCACAACAAAAAAAGTTGTTCCCACAAGATAATTATATTGTGCACACACAATAATAATTTGTTCCCTGTAGATAATTATCTTGTGCACACAACATAAGTTGTTCCCACAAAATGATTGCCTTGGACGCAAAAGTTAATAAATTGTTCTCACAAGATAATTATTGTTTCAGCATGAGATGACTTGTGCGCATAAAGTAATAAATTGTTCCCACAAGATAAATATCTTGTGCACACAAGTTACTAATATTATGGGAACTTCAGTTATAAGGGTCACATGGAGCTGGAGCTTATCCCTATGGTCAGTGATATCTATCTATCTATCTATCTATCTATCTATCTATCTATCTATATACATGTATACATGTATACATGTATATGCTTTGAATGTAATCCACAATTGCAGCATTTACCGATATTGACATTTTGTTGGATGAGCGTTTTGTTTGTTTTTGTACAGTTTTAACCCTACAAATGCAGAAACTGGTAGTGACATCTTCATATTACTCCTCCTCTTATTTGTGGAAAGCAGCAACTGTTCAAACATAAATACTTATTGTTCAGAATCAGGTTTAAGACAATTACATGCTATGTTTATGTCTTGGTGGTGCCACGACCCATGATTGCTTTCTTTGTATTTCTCTCAGGTCTCAGTAGGATTATATAACACTTGGGTCCAAACAGTGCCACCAAAAGGCCAAAACTTGATGCCAGGAT
>VXCM01009435.1:0-12946 GCA_014773175.1 Lucifuga dentata | reverse complement strand
TCTCCTCTCCTCTCTTCCTCTCCTCTCCTCTCTTCCTCTCCTCTCTCCTCTCCTCTCCTCTGTAAAGGAAACAGGTTCTGGTTGTTCCGGGAGGCTAACCTAGAACATGGTTATCCATTGGAGCTGGTTGATTATGGCAGAGACATTCCCTATGACAGGATAGACACGGCCATCTGGTGGGAGCCGTCCGGATACACCTACTTCTTCCAGGGAGACTGGTAATGCAGCCGACACCTTTACACCAAATCCTCCAGCTGCCTTATTATTTATAAAAGCTTACAGACCCATTATCAGCTGAGTCCATCAAACACATTCAAAATCCATTCCATACATGCTGACTTTCACAACGTGTGTTTTATGGAAAAGAGACCACAGATGTAGCAGTATATGATTCTGAACAGTGGCAGGCCGTGGATTTTACACCTTAACGCAATTAAACCACCTTCAATAACCTCACCATGACACCAGGGCTACAGGCAGAGGTGTAGCAACGCCTTCCATTTACTCTGCTGCATTTACTTTAGTAACTTCTTTCACAAAGTTGTACTTTTCTGAGTAGTTTTATTGCAGGATATTTTTAACTCATACTTGGGTATATTTATGAAGAAAAAATATACTTTTAAGGCCCTTTTACACTGAACGAGATTTTATGCGCGAATAAATCATGGGGCAATTAAAAGCGACATCAGTTAATGAGAATATACACATACAAAGCGAAATTTCATGTCGCGAAAATTTGGCATTTATTTTATTTGCCCTGAAGTCGATTTTTTCCTTCTTTTGCCTGCAGCAAGAGAGGATTAGCCAATCAAAACCGTCATCACACGGATTGTTTTATGTTGACTCGGCGTGCATTCAGCAGTTTTATTATAGACGCAGCCTGCGCTTAATGACACACGGCGTGCTTAAAGGTCCGGTTCATCCACTGCACACAGTCCGTGCGCCCGCCCGGCGTGTGCGCCTTTATGCATGGACTGTGTAGCAGCCTATCATAAAACTGCACTCAGATATTAATATGATCTGAGACACGTCCATACGCTGTTCTGTATCGATTGGCTCCCTGAAATTTGGATGATGTTGAATTCATTGATGTCCTGTCATGCTGCTAAACTTTCTTGACAAGCAGTCAAAAATTCACATCACGGCAGGTGTAAATAGTTTTGACGCGATAGTTTCGCGGTGGAAATATTCGCAAATTCACGCTGCTTATTCGCCTCACCTGGTGTAAAACAGCCTTTACTCCGTTACATTTGGTCACACTCTTTGCGTTACTTTTTTATTACGAGTAAAAATTCTCCATTTTCTCCGCTGTAAGCGGCAGAATGTCCGACTGCTGCTTTGGTTTGGTCCAATCTCATTCAGCGCCCCGTCATCCCCATGACAACAGTTGGTTGACATGGCTTGATTAGGTGGACCGGCCGGTGGCCTTTGCTCTGCACAGTATAATGTTATTTAAAATTAACTTAAACTAAGCAAACACAATTTTTTTTCTTTCATAATTTTCATGGCGCTTAGACGAAAAATGGATTCTCAAAAGAGAAAGGGTGACGCTGAGAAACAGCGATAGTTACGGAGTTTTATTCATCCCTGCATCATTGGCATCTTCATCTGGCCATACCCAAAATTTTCAGGTCTCACATACAGCGGGATCCAAAAGTCTGCAACCACTGTGAAAATGCTTCTATATTGCATTCTTTTTAATTTAATACAACATATTTCATTACAAATGATAATATCATCTTAGCAATTAGAGTGAAAAGTTAAATCTTTGAAAAATGTCTATGAATGTCAGAATATCTTAGTATTTGGTATGAATGTCAGAATATCTTAGTATTTGGTACGAATGTCAGAATATCTTAGTATTTGGTAGGAATGTCAGAATATCTTAGTATTTGGTATTAATATCAGAATATCTTAGTATTTGGTACCTTTAGCTGTAATGACAGCATCATGGACTCCACACGTCTGTAAAAACATGATGAGCCAAGTTATCAGCATGATGTGACGATGTTCAAAGAGCTTCTAGTGATGTCAGACTTTCTGATTATTTCCACATTTACATGGAAAACATCATGGGTTTATATGTGGTCTCAGACTTTTGGACTCTGCTGTAGATTTACTGTTTGTATGGAAATAGATTTGAATGTTCTGTGAATTGCATCATGCCATGTAGTGTTCTGTGTAGCGAGCCTGTTCTGTTCTTGTTTGATCAGTTCATAAACGACATGTTCTCTGCTGCTGAATCAGGTACTGGCGTTTCAACGAGCAGTCACGCTCGGCGGACAGAGGTTACCCTAAACCAATCAGCGTTTGGGGATCCTCAGTACCCTCCACTCCCAAAGGGGCCTTCCTCAGCGATGATGGAGGTGAGCCGCCACAAGGAGAGTGGTTTGTGTGTGTGTGTGTGCGCGTGTGTGTCAGAAAGAGGAGGGCTGGGGCAGACATAGGCCTGAAACAAAGAATAGGGGTGTGGTTGCTCAATCATCAGGAGGGAGAGGGGATGGCAATTGTGTGTGTGTGTGTGTGTGTGTGTGTGTGCAGTGCTTAGTGAGAGCTTTTTTGTGATCCAGTCTTCTAGAGTCATTTCAAAAAACAGCAGACATTTTACAAAATTGTGAGTAAAACAGAAAGGTGCTGAATTGATTTAAGTAGCTGTGTTGACTCACCCTCTCCTGCCTTTCTTCTCACACACAGCTTACACCTATTTCTACAAGGGTTCCAAGTACTGGAAGTTTGACAACCACCGTATGAAGAGCGAGCCGGGATACCCTAAATCTATCCTAAAGGACTTCATGGGCTGCAGTGTGGACCTGGACCCAGACAGAGACAAAGACAAAGACACAGACACTGATGCAGGACGCAAATACCCAGATGTGAACCGGCCACCGTTCAACCCAGATGCCGGGCGTGACGGCGACAAGGGCAAAGATGGAAACGGAAAGGACCGCGACAGAACTGACAAAGACGCAGGCAAAGGCTCCAACGACGAGGAAGACGAAGACTACCGCGAGGGTCGCGAGGAAGACACCAACGAGGTGGACGTGGTGCTGAAGGTGGACGACAGCGAAGAGCGGACCATGAACATCCTGATGGTGACCATACCACTTGTCCTGGTGCTGTGCATCCTGGGACTGATCTACGCCATCATCAACACTTTGCAGAGCAAAGGTGCACCACGGCTGCTGGTGCACTGCAAACGCTCATTGCAGGACTGGGTCTGACCTTTGACCTGGAGGATGCTGTACTTTGAACTTTAGGTGAACTTTATACCCCACCCCCCATCCCTCTAGGCTGACCCTCTTTCCAGTGATCCATCCGTCTCAAGTCTTTGCTCAGTTCCTCCTGCAACTCGTAGTACATGTGGTAGTAGATCAACACACGTCAACACTGTACTCAAACACATACACACACGTGCGCGCACCACCTAACCTCCTCCTCTCTCCCATGGTGCTCTACAATGCGTTGACTGTAGTCTATTTATATGAGAGAAGTTTGCACATTGTTTTTCTTGTCGTTTTTTGTTCACATTGTGTGACTTAAATTTTTTTTTGGTTTGATTATTATTATTATTTCTAAACCAGGAAGTCCATTCTATTCTCTCTCTCTCCCGTCTCTAAACCCCTCCTCCTTCCATCTCAGTCGGGGCTTTCCCCTCACTGATACTTGACATCTGCTATCACGGTCTCAACAAAAGAAATAAATGGAAATGAGGAAAGAATGCGCTTTTATACACTCTCCTTGCTCCCATCGTCCTCCTCACCTCGTCCCCCTCCCCCCACATGCCAAACTGTAATCCACAGCAATGCACTGTTGGGAGTTGAGAGCAACAGGGTTTGTCTGTAACTATTTCTGACCTGTGAGCTCAACATGAAGCGTTGGGGGTCGCTTACAGAAAGTGGTCGTGAAGCCACATATTTAGTTTCCCTCTGATGGTGATTTAGCTGTGATTCTAAGTCTAAAGATTTGACTTCAGCTCAAGTCTTTGATTGTTCATGCAGAAATTGCTCTGGTTTTACCTTCAGACTCACCTAAACTCTTGTTTCCTCCTTGTTTCATGCCTACACAGTTAAATCGAGCTGTAGTTTTTCTCTTTAAAGGGTACTTTCCTCTCTAACTGCTATGCGGCTGGAGATGGTTCTAAACGGACCGTCCGGGTGTCCTGACATTCATAGCTGTTGTGCTTTCATGACAACTTTGCATGATGACTGACCGCTTTGTCTCTGCTTCTCTCATGAGTTTTGAGAGCCAGGTCAAACAGCTCTGCGGGGTCACCACGTCTCAGTTTGGTCTTTTTCTCTAGTCATTGCACATGAGTTGCGTTGATTTCTATGCCATGTGACAGCAGTGTTCCTCAGACATTGCTGTCTCCTGCCAAATTAACAGCCATTTTTCAGCCTTTGTAATTCCTCATGGAAGAATCATATCGGTACCAGTATCTCCTCTGCCAGTTGCTCGTCAAAGTTGTTCGCCGTTGTTCGTTCTTCACTTGGCCAGTCGTTGATGAAGGTACATTTTTGTCACCGAGACGCCATCTGCACTGTTTCAAATTTGCCTCAAATGTGGTCCCAGCGGCCCACGGTTTCAGCCAGAACTACATCACGGTTTCTCCATGTGCACTTTCACATCGGCATCCGTGTTAAGCATAAACCAGCTTAAAGTTTCATTTATGTGGCCAGTTCTCTGTGGAAGCTTTCAGTCAGTAATAAGACCCTTTCCTTTGTGCGACACACTAATGTTTAATTTAAAGGTTTGCTCAGTGTGAAATAACACCAGAGAGTTCATTCATTTCATTGGTCTGCGACATAAGACAAAGGGGACACAAAGCAAAGCAATGACCTTTGACTTCAGAGCAGGATGTAACACTAATTCAACACAGCAGTCACATGGTGCAGCTAATATATCGTTCAGTTTATAATCAGCATTTTACTGCTCGTGGTTTAAAAAGCATGTTTACAGCGACAACCTGCGGTCTTTCTGCTGTAAAGTTCCCATGGCTGAGCTCCGCGGTGGTCTCGGTGTTACGGATGGATGGCGGCTCATGTGAACACAGACCGGCTATATCCGCTAATCCTCTTCATTAAAAAACAGCAGGTGTGTGTGCGAATGCTGTGAACCTCTGTGACCTCAAACCAAACCGTGAACTCCCTGAAAAAAAAGCCTTTCTGCTCACCTTTCATCTCTGCATCAACAGAGATCGGACAGAGGAGCGTGTGCACCGCAAAAAGGTTTGATGTCATTTTCATTTAACAAGACGGAGGAAATAATCCAGTTCCACTTTACCCCAATACAAACTTTAAAGAGTTTGTAGAATCAGATGACATCTTTATACTTATGGAGTGTGTTTCCCTCTTTAGAGATTAGTCAACAGTGGAAGAGTGGGACAACGTAGCAGACTTTCCTGAAGGAAAATAAGATTCTTAAACTCAAATCTAACTAGAATGGGCTTTTGAAGCTAAAAACTGCAGAGGGGATGAAGGAACACCATGAAAGAGGAAAAGTAAGAAGTGTTGTCTACATGTGTGACTTCAGATACAGCGAGCGGTTAAGGGCTAATCTGAGCTAACATTAAGAGCAGGCAACTGCTGTGACCGGGTGGGNGCTCAGGTTACAGATATGTGTATGGGGAGGGCGAGGAGGAGGAGAGACCAGATTTCCTGCAGCTGAGATGAGGAAGGCAGGGGGAGGGGCAGCAGAGGGAGGCTGACCCTCTCTCCCTGATCTTGCAAAGTTTGGATCTCAAAAATCGGAAGGGAGGAGGAAAAGGGCAAGAGAGAGAGAGAGAGAGAGAGAGAGAGAGAGAGAGAGAGGGAGAGAGGGAGGGGGGCTTTGATAACTCTATGGGATCCTACTGGCAGTGGACCATTTGACCCAAATTCTCCTGCTAGCTGAACAGCAGCGGAGGCCAAAAGGAAACGTTAGCTTACAGCAGGTGACGGCCTTTGTTAGAGGAAAAGGGAAAACGCTTGATGTAAGGCCTTTGCTTGTAGCTGCGAAAATGTGTGTTATGCCGCTTATGAAACCAGCATCAAGCAGTAGCTGCTGTATGTATGCTGTCATCTATCAAATTTGCAGCTTGAGGTCTGTTACCTGTTATTCATCCTGCAAGTTGAAGACGGGTTGGGACGCGTAAACGGAGGCAAAGTTAACAGGACACTTGTAGTGAAAGGAAGAAAGGAAGAGCATCAAGAGAAGTCTGGGGATTGATCTGCGGCCGGTCGATGGCGGTTGCCAGGAAACGGTGTCCTGTGTCCATCCTTCACCCCCTCATCGTCAGGGTTGGGGGTTGGCCACTGTAGCTAATTAGCGGTAAAAGCCACCCCCCCTCCCTCTGGTCTCTCTCTCTTTCTCTTATCTTTTTTGCTCTTCCATCAGTTCTGGAGGCACATCGCTGAACAGACCGCTTAGAAAACGTCTGGACAGGATCAGAATACGCCAACTCACTGTACTAGACAACACGTACAGTGTGGTGTTCTTCATCAAACGTCCTGTTCTCCTCCGTGTCCTCCTCCAGACAACCCCCAGGAAATTATCCACTTCACTGAAGGAACCACTTTAAAAAAAGTCTCTAAAGTCTACCTGAGAGCTGAGAGTTACAGCGATTCAGCGGTTTGACTCACAGAAACTCGGACAGTGAATGAGGAAGGAGTCAGCTGTGCTACAATAAAGCGACCATTTGTTCTGTCCTTTATTGTCTCAGGACATTGAGATGAACAATATGGATATGAAAAACGCGTTTGATTGATAGATGTTTGTTTGTGTACGTGTGCAAGCATGCACGAGTAGGTGACGTGCTTTAAGTGTTCAATTAATCAACTCTACTCCCCATAAGTGAAGCCTGTTTTCTCTACCCTGACAATAAATCTACCCCNCCCCCATACTCAGCCCAACCCTCTCAGCCCTCGGGGATCGTAATACCAACAATGGCCTCTCTTTCTCCCTCCCCCTGTTCTCTCACTCCTTAATACACACTAAAACAGTGTGTTATTGTCTCACCAGCCTCACCTCTCCTTTCTCTTCCTCCCCTTAGGAAACTAGACTAGGCCAAGGTCTAGCCTCACACCCAGCCTGTTTTTAGATCCACCTCCTGGGCCATTTCTTTGTCTGGTGTACCGTAAGTCCTTGTTCGTGAGGAAGGATTGGCTTTAAAACACTGAAACTGTAAGGTTTAGAGTGCTGCAAGCAGACTTTGGTGATGGGTAAAGTTGTGTGTTTTGTGTTCACGACCTTGACGCAGAGTTTAGGTGAGGTTCGGACATCGGTGAGCCTTTCATCTTTCTCAGGATGCGAGTCTGTAAACACTGCGTATTACAAGTTTCATCTTCCTGGTTTGGCTCTGATTGCCAGTAAAAACTACTAAAGCTTTCAGGTTTGTCTGTTATATTCATGAACATTTTCTGTTAAACCTGCCGGAATCATGCAGATTTGCACACTACATGTTTACATGCACGTGAAAACTTTGATTCTACTCCGATTAAGGAAATAAATTGATTTTTTATTTTTTTTCAAACATTATGTAAAACATGTCAGCGACGTTGGTCAGGCAAAACAGACTTGGATTGTCGTATGTTACAAGTTTACAAGTTGTTTTATAATTGGAGTAAGAAATCTCCGCTAGAGTTTTCCTGACATGGACTTCCCCTCATAAGTCAATTAAGCAAGGATTTATCTATATTTGGCAAATGATGTAATTTAATGAATTCCATCCACGTATACTCCACATTTTTACCTCAATCGTAATACACATAAAAATCAAAGCATAATGTGCATGTAAACGTAGTCGCATCTGTCCCTGCACCACCTGACAACCACTGGCTTTCATCAGCATGGTGAAAAACCTGCTCACAAG
Organism: Lucifuga dentata; assembly: GCA_014773175.1. NCBI lineage: Eukaryota > Metazoa > Chordata > Actinopteri > Ophidiiformes > Bythitidae > Lucifuga > Lucifuga dentata. The sequence goes on along the minus strand of VXCM01009435.1, from coordinate 5,100 downwards.
GGGAAAGCCAGATCAATAAAAACACTAAATGAAAGACAAAAGCGAAAAGAAAAAGATCTGTTGAACCTGTTGGACATAAGACGGTGTTATATTTCAGTTTCGCTCGGGTCGACTTTGTGGTTTATGATGGCTTAAACCCAGAGGATTGTGGGTTGGAGTCATTCTCCAGATGCTTCTCTCTCTTTGGCAAGGAATGGGGGTTGCATCATTTTCCCAGGGTGCATCTCACCTTGCTCATGAGTCTATCCACTCTGAAACCACGCACTCTAACTCATCCATTCACTGCTGGGATGAAAACGAGAAGATTTATGACAAATGACTTTCAGCATGTGCGTGGAGTGCACCGATCACGCAGTGGCGTTTCTAAGACAGCCGAACTGAACGCTCCTCATCCGTCAGCTCCACTAGAGCAGCAGTAGTGAGTAGTTTCTGTTGGGAAATGTGCGACTAAAGCATCTCACACTTGAACTTCTTGCTGCATTACTACCTGAATAACGGTTCAGTGACTTTCTGAAAAAACCTTGAGTGGGGGAAAAAAAAAGCAACAATCAGCTGAAACAGATGTGGTTTAATGTATTTCTTTGATAATTGTGATTTTTTTTTTTTTTATGTTAGTCTGATTTCATTTTTGTGCAGTTCTTATTTCTCTCTTAACTTGATATGAACTTAACAATGATTTTTTGTTTGTTTGTTTGTTAATAACATTCCAATTACGTTGATTGGTTGTTAGTGGGGCTTTTTTTTCCTGTAGAAAATGTAAGATTTTATACTTTTGCGTTGTGTGCTCACCTCTAGTTGAGTGTGTTAACAATCCATGCTGGACATGTACACATTAAAAAATGCTCTCAAAATACTAACATGGTGTGTTTTTTTTCTTTTCTTTTTTTAACTTTTTAAGCTACTCAAGTAATTTGTGCAGAACAATGTTTTACGACCCAGACGCAGCTTTCTGCACACACACCCTCCACTCTCTTCCTGCGGTGAGGTCACTGTCCATAGGGCCTTACTTCCTGTCTCACATGGGACAGGCAGCAGAATGGCCTTATGGGCCATGGGAGGTGGGGAAGGTCTGGCACTTTGCCAGGAAGCCACATGAGAGGACAGGAAGTTAGCGAGCAGCTTGTAGAGCCTCGGGCAGCGTGTCACCACACAGAGGGAATTTACTGTTCAGGAGAACCAGAGAGGATTTTATTCTAACACCAACCAGACAATCACAGAAGGCTAAATCAACTTAGGTTTTTACAAATTTATTTTACAGTAACTCGTCTCCAGAAATTAACTGACACCGACTCACATCCTGTTGGAGGCGTAATTACCCAAAATTGAAGCCAAATGATAGTTATTTCATTTTCCGCTGATTCTTCTTGATCAGTTAGTGGGAATTTCCAAGCTACAAGCTTATCCTAAAAACGACAAAGCATATAAATCTTGGAATAATCGTTGACTTTCAACATCTAACCCGCTTTTATGCTGCTCCTACATCAGCGTATTGACTTAATGCAAAGCCTGGTCATAAAGGTGGAGAAAGCACCAGAAAAGTCCATTTGGTTCTTCAGTCTCCACGTTTGTTGTTTACTGATTGTGACCTACTTTAAAGATGCTGCGGTCCATTAGGAGTGTTTTAAAGTAGGACGTGGTGGTTTTACACAAACAACTTTAACAGTCTGCATCATGTGGACTTGGTATTTTGAGTATTGGCCTGCGTTCACACTTTGTGTACTTGCAGACATCAGTGTGTGTGTGTGTGTGTGTGTGTGTGTGTGTGTTTGCAGAGTATCTGGCTGCTTGTTAAATCGATGTGCTATAGTTATCACCTGGTACACCCTGTAGTGTATGCTAATTACTTTCAGTCATCCCATCCCTTCCCTCTGAGTACACAACAAACTCACTGTACTCACCCCGAACAGTCTCACACACACACACACACACACAGAGAGAGAGAGGGAGCTAATCNACTGTACTCACCCCGAACAGTCTCACACACACACACACACACACAGAGAGAGAGAGGGAGCTAATCATTCACAGCTGCAGCTAATGAGGAACGCTCAGCCAAGTCTCAGTGTGTTACAGTTGATGCACCTGTTTGGTGACACAGGCCCAGGTTCATAAACCCTAGTGCAGGTTTTTACTGCATCACTATGCACAAATATCATGGTGTAACCACGTTCTCTCATTCATAAACGCCTGTTAGCGACATATTTTAGCATTAGCCTTAAAGAGGCGTTACTGTGATATTTCCTTATTTACATGTTGCGGTAGCTATTCATAAAACAAACCCACACGCTAACATTAAGACCTGCTTCATTCTGCTGGTAAATTTCATCAGTATGAAATCTGGGCGACGTTTAAAACTGTATTTACCTCACATGTGTTAGTGATCAATAACTTTGATAAACCCACTCAGCTGATTTTAAATGAGTTTTGATCTGATCTCACACACGTTCAGGCGTTCTGTTAAATATCACCTCACCTGCTGCACTGCACGTCTGAGTTCCTCAAACCCTCCCCCTGCGCAGTGCGATCACACACTACAGAGGTTAAAAAGCACGTTTTGCTGTTATTTTAGCATCAGTCTTTTAAACGAGGATCTCTGAAGCAGAATGTGTGTTTCCTTTAAAACCAGATGAATCAGGATAAATGGTGGCTGGTAAATATGCAGCAGCTCATTAACACGCTGATCTTCATCAGCTTTTACCTGTCACACCTCACAGCAACGCTGCTTTCATGTGACAGCGGTGCTGATTATCTAGGAGAAGTTTTATGAATGAGCTTCAGTTATCACAGTGCACATTAAGGCTAAACTACACTCCTTATCACCGCTATTTATGAATCTGGGCCCGTGTTTGGTAAAGATTTTGCATGAATACACCTGTTGTGTATCAACAGTGTGAGGGATTATCGTTATTTAGATTACATGACTAGATAACATGAAACTTTAATGATTCCTGTAGTGAAATCAGGTTGCAGTAGCAGATAACTGGATGCAGCAAAGAAAGTAAGAGTAGATCGGATTTGGAGGATTAACAACCATTTTAATAAATATTTCCACGTTATAATTTTTTAGTGATGTAAAGGGATAACAGAGATTTTATTAGTCAAATAAATTAACACTGAGACTGGAAAGTAATATTAAGAAGGACAGGGTGAGTAATATAGCCTTTAAGTAATATTATATCTGAAGGTTTTTTGTGATAATAATATTCAAGACGATATGAACAATGTAAGACTGAATAATGTTTTATGGGTATAAATGTTATACCCATATAAAGATATCTGTTCAATTTATTTGGTTCACAAATTGACAGATATCTGAAGATCTAATCTTTGGCAGATTATGATATTCCCTTCAGTACTAAATAGCTGCTATGCACTTAAAGGACCATACTACCCAATTTGCATGTCTGAGCCCAATATATTCAATTTTCATACATGTTATGTTACTGACAATCATTTCCCAAAGGATAAAACCGTATTTCAGCTTTCCTGATATTTTGCAAAATCTCTTAATCTTTCAAAATCAAATATTCAAGTGATACACCCACCTTAAAAATCCATGTTTCTCCTGCTAATAGTTACACAGCCTTATGAAGTCACGGTCCTTTAAATTTTTCCATAAACACAGGTCTTCTTTTGGGACTATATTCCCTGGTGGAAGCATACATTCACTCTGCGCTTTTTGTTGCACTTAAACACTAAAATTACATAACTTCTAAAAAAACCCTGAATACACGTCTTGTTGGTGATGATGGATTACCTATCCCAAGAACGTTTCAAGTATCAACAAGTTGATTTTAATAGCAGAATGAACTGAAACCAATGGAGGTCTGGAAGGTAGGAAAAACATTTTTAATTCACTGTTCCAGTAGTATGCTTTGGGAAATGATTGTCAGTAACGTGTATGGAAGTTGAATATATTTATCATATGATTGTTACGATAGGGCACAACCCTAATACTGTATGTAATACGGCAGATATTATCACTTTACCATGAGCCGAGCCGCAGTATGAAGTCAGACTAGATTCATTTTATGGAGTCAGAGTGCCAGAGTATTAATTCCTCACCATAAAAGCAGTTTCCATTTACCTTTCCTCTCTTCTCTGCTGTATTCTCCTTCCCTTCTGGTGTCTCAGAGTGAGGTAATGGTGAGGTAACAGGCACAACTTCTGGAGCAGCAGCACATCTGGGTCCGGAGTGTGTTTTGGGTGTCAGCTTTGGCACACACCAGCAAAGCAGAGGGTGTGGAGATGCTGCAAGAAGGCGGCACATGTTTTAAAGCGGTGAAATCCACACTTTCATCCGGTGTCACGACTCTCCTGGCGCCTGTAAACTGCTGGTGGAGGCAGGCGTGTACCATAGGTCATACATCATACTAACGCTGCTGAGGAAACAGACTTTATGTCATGCATGTTAGCCCTGCCAGGGAGGTTATGTTTTCACCTCTGTTACCTCTCATAAAGGGCAGTTACGTATGGAAATGTACAGCTTTTAGTTGTTTTTTTCTTGGTGGCTCCTCTGAGGGAGACAGTTTTAATTAATAAGCAGTAACCGAGCAACAGGGTCACTTTCAAGTCCAACTTCAGACCTGTGTTGGGATGTGGCTGACGTGTAAAACGGCAGATCAAACCTGTCCGTGCGTGACCTTGTACAGCCTGATCTAACCAAACACTTTGCTGATGCATCATATAGTAAAACAGCTTGTACCTGCTGCAAGGTGACTGCTGCTTTGTAAAGGCAGCAGGAGTCCAGCTGGCTGCCAGAAATCACAGCTGGATCTGGACGGACACACACACACACACACGCACACACACACACACACACACACACACACACACACACACACACTGGATAAGCGCAGATACGCAAAACATGCACAAATTGAAGTACAAACATGCAGGTGCATGCTAGTTTTATAGGAGCATACAGGTAATTTCACATGTTTAAGCCCAATAAATACAACTCAGCAGACGTGTTCCATTTACTACATTAGATTTACTTAAGTACATTTTTACATAAAATTGTACTTTACTGAGTATTGCAGGATACTTTTAACTCATACTTGAGTATATTTATGAAGAAAAAAATATACTTTTACTCCG
>VXCM01009434.1:0-12922 GCA_014773175.1 Lucifuga dentata | reverse complement strand
ATGATTGTCAGTAACGTAACATGTATGAAAACTGAATATATTAGGCTCAAACATGCAAAATGGCAGGTATGGTCCTTTAAACACAGCTGACATGGCCTCTACCTGAATCTGAGCTCTGTTTCCTGCTGTGATGTTAGATATAGTCCAGCAGGCCTCCTTCTTAATGGACTCCTTGGGGCTGCTGAGGAGGTGCAGTAAACACGGCAGCGCCGAACAATTCAAAATCACCTGAAAAGACACCAAAACAATAACATGTCTGCTGATGAAGACGGAGTCCATCAACGTGAGAGAGCAGCGAGCGGAAGAGTTTCTACCTGCGTCTGAATGTCGTCTCCAGTTACGATGTTGCCCACAGCACGGAGTGCAGGAGACACCACCTTATAGTCACCATGCCTGTCAACAAAAAAAAAGCAACACAGTGTGTCAGCCATACCTGTTTATTAGTGTTTATTGGATCCCCATTAGCTTCCGCAATGCAGTCTACTCTTCCTGGGATCCATTTTATTTTATTTTTTTTAACCTTTATTTATTCAGAGTTAGTTCACTGAGCATCATTTTTTCAGGAACGCCCTACTCTCTCTCTCATACACACACACACACACACCTGGAAGCTTCCAGTACAATCTCTGCCACTGAGCAGCAACACTGCAGCATTTGGGGTTAGCTGCCTTGCTCAAGGGCACCTCAGTGGTGATAATGAGGGAGGGACAGGCGCTGCTCATTCACCTCCCCAACCTTGATTTCTCCTGACAGTTCAGGGATTGAACTGGAGACTCTTTGGTCACGAGCTTCTCTGACCTTTAGGCTTCACTGCCCACTACATACATACATACATACACACATACATACATACATAAGATAACAAATAGTCAAACAGCTAAAAAACATACAAATTACATAACCTTTAAAGCCGTTAAATTGTTGAGTTCATGTGCATCTTGTTACATAATAAACACATAAAATCTCAAAATGATATATAAAACACCTCAAAGAGGGTCTCAAAGTTCAATGACATCAGCTGATTTCCTTCAGGAACTGTTCTGCTTGTATTTTGAAACTTTTTCTATTCTTAATGTGCTTAATATGAAGGGATGATGAGTTCCAGTCAGATGAGGCTCAGGTAGTTTCTACCTGTGACGCGACCTACATCAACTAGGGTTGGATGATACAAAAATGTGTTTTATCAAGATATTTTTTTTATATTGATCGATATCGATATATATCGCGATATGGCAAAGATTCTGCTGCATTTCAAGTCACTTGAACTTAAATTTTAACAATTTCTTTATGCATGTTCTGAACATAAAAAATACCCAAATGAAAATGAACTGAAAAATTCCTCTTTTTCAACAGTCTACATTGGCATCATATCTTTTCCAATAAAGAAAGCTACAGCACGTGTGATGCCTTTGTAAAACGAGCCATTTTCCAATTTTCGTTATGAAATAGGAAATCGGGAAACAAAAAAAAGAGCTGTTTTTTAGCTAAGTTGCAAGCTAGCTAACAGATGCTGTGCTAGCAGGACTGTTGCACTGTGAGTACATAAACNTAGCTAAGTTGCAAGCTAGCTAACAGATGCTGTGCTAGCAGGACTGTTGCACTGTGAGTACATAAACCAAAACAATCAGACAAAATCAAAATCAAGACCAAAAAAAGATAAATTTGAGCACCTGAAATATCTGGCTTATTTTGTCCGCTGACATATCTCCATCTTTCAATGTCACCCGTTTAGCACCCAGAAAGAGTAGCAATGACTCCATCATCCATCCGTCCATCCTGCATATCTGTGTTGGCACTTCCTCTTGTTCTTCTTTCGGATTTGTGGCAGATGACATGTCACCTTTGTTCATTAGACAATGCAAATATGTCTAGCGAATCAGATGACTCGTTTTCCATTTTCCAATTTTCTATTCCAAAACGAAAATAGAAAAACGGCTCTTTTTCGTTTTCTCATTCCAAAACGAAAATTGGCCGTTATGTACACGGACCAGTTTGTTGGTGTGGACGTCTCTGAGGGTGTTGCTGCGTGTCCCGGGGGATGGGTTTGAAGTAGCCGCTGTGTGACCCGTAAAGCAGCTGCACTCGGATGGCAGCGCTTCAGACGGTAAAATAAGTTTGTTGTACAGCCGTGCTTCATCAGCGCTGCTTTCCTTTCNGCTTCAGACGGTAAAATAAGTTTGTTGTACAGCCGTGCTTCATCAGCGCTGCTTTCCTTTCTTAGTCTTCATTAGACTGTTTTTTTTTTCCCTCTGGAGTTTCATCGCTTTCTGACATCTTTGTCTGACTTTAGATCAGATATCACCGCCGCTGTGTTCACCAGCATTTAGCAAGATGCTGCTTTGAAGAAGTGGGTGGGCTGTTATTATGACACTGCCACCTGATTGGCTAGTTTGTTCCAGTTCTGACACGCTATTGGCTGTTTGAGCCGTCATTAACTTCCTATATTCAAGCACTATTTTATATCAATTTTATACTGATGGCCTCATTTTTATATCGAAGATTTTTTTATATCGCGATGCGACTTTATATCGTTTGTATCGTCTAACCCTAACATCAGCGCTAATGTGACATGGTGCTCTGATTAACCTAAGACAAGCTTTGTGAATGAGCTTTAGTTATCACATTTAGTGTGACTCTGTGTAGCTACTGTGTTTTTTTATGAATCTCCCCCCCCAGTATTTATTGGGCTCAAACATGCATAACCACTGGTATGGTCCTTCAAGACCACTTAAAGATGAAGTTAAGATTTTTTTTTTAAATACCAATTATTATTATTACTATTATTATTGGATGAACAAATTTAAGACTTTTTACACATCTGTGGACATTACCAGTTGGTGAAATTTGATCACTGGTGTGGTTAAAAAACGGTGGCGATTTAAACAGAGCCTTTTTTCCTTCTTTGATAAGTGGTCATGGTGTAAAGGCAACAATGCTCCACAGGTATCATCTACTCCAGACCTGGGCATTTTATGGCCCGGGGGCCNAAAGGCAACAATGCTCCACAGGTATCATCTACTCCAGACCTGGGCATTTTATGGCCCGGGGGCCGGATGCGGCCCCCATGCTGGTTCCGAGCGGCCTGTAAACAGTCTTCAACACACCACACAGTTTTACACAGAAAACCTGAAACTCTAATGAGTTTCCAAACAATTTAAATGACAAACACCTGCTGAGACACGTCAGGCTGTGCAGGTGTATGGAGATTCCTACTTAGTTCGTGCAGTGTTAGGTTTGCTAACAAATAGGTGCAATTTGTAGCAGCATGCTAAACAAAATGAGTGCTACAAAGTGAAAGGTTGATGCTGAATGTAGGCTGTTTAACAAGCTGTGGACTTGTAAGCATTTTTTCACCGAAGTTAACGATAAAGTTGCATGTTTAGTTTGTAAAGAACATGTGGCTGTATTCAAAGACTACAACTTGAGACGTCACTTCGAGACAAAACATGCAGAGAAATACAGAAACCTACTGGGAGAGGAGAAGTAGAGGACAGCTGAGAATTTGCTGGCTAAGCTGCAAAAACAGCAAGACTTTTTACAAAGCTTCATACCATGAATCCTCCCATTAAATAAGTTAATAAAGCTACCCATGGACTGCAGTTTGTATCACAGCAATCTTACTACTTAATCTAAATGATTACTTTAACTAAGACACTTGTTAAGGTCAAAGTTGTTATTAAAGATGCAAAAACAAAATAAAAAATATAAAAATACAGGATGGTTTGTCGTTGAAACCTGGAGGCTGAATTTCATGGTGCAACAAATCAAACTATTTTATGACTGTTTTCAATCATTTTCAATATTAGAAATGATGAGTAAGAAATGTTTTGTATAATTTAATTCTATTCTAATTGTAATCTAATGATAGAAATAGAAGTTTAACATTTGTCAGAATTTGGCCCTCGACAACAATCTGGATTTCTCATATGACTCCCCCCCCCCCNCACACACACCCAAGGAAAAATAACTGCCCACCCCTGATCTAATACAAACTACTAATACAATATAAACTACTTTTTCAGTGCTTTGGAGTGGTGCGAGCAGATTCTTACATAAGCAGCTCCACCAGCCTGCGGCAAACGCCGGAGTCAATGACCGTCTGGATCTTTTCATTGGGGCCGTCGGACAGGTAGGACAAAGCCCAGCAAGCATCAGCCAGGACATCTGGATCGCTGCTGAAGAGAAGCCTGGACAGCACGCTCAAACAAGGAGACACCTGATAGGCCACCACAGACAGGAAACAAAAGAGAGACAACTTAACAAAAACATCAACTTCCCTGTCCTGGGTTGTCAGACTGCAATCTGTAGACACTACACCAAATCCAAGTCTAAATAAAATATGTTTAAAGGGCCATACCACCCATTTTGAATGTTTACCCAGCTTGAGCCTAATATATTCAGTTTTCATAACGTAACGTACTGACAATCATTTCTCAAAGGATAAAACCATATTTCAGCTTTCCTTTCCTGATATTTTGCAAAATCAAATATTCAAGTGATACACCCACCTTAAAAATCCATGTTTCTCCTGCTAATAGTTACACAGCCTTATGAAGTCACGGTCCTTTAAATTTTTCCATAAACACAGGTCTTCTTTTGGGACTATATTCCCTGGTGGAGACATACATTCACTCCATGCTTTTTATTGAACTTAAATGTTAAAATTATATAACTTCTAAAAAAAACCTGAATACACATCTTGTTGGTGATGATGGATTACCTATCCCAAGAACGTTTACAGTATCAACAAGTTGATTTTAATAGCAGAATGAACTGAAACCAATGGAGGTCTGGAAGGTAGGAAAAACATTTTTAATTCACCGTTCCAGTAGTATGCTTTGGAAAATGATTGTCAGTAATGTTACATGTATGAAAATTGAATATATTAGGTTCAAACATGCAAAATTGATGGTATGGTCCTTTAAGATCAAGCTGACCCAGAATGTGGCTCCCAGTTGTTTTAGCTTGACTGACCTTTGCAAAATCCGGTGGGGGGTTCTTTCCCCGGCACAGGTTGGAAAGAGCCCACACTGCGTTCCGGGTCGTGGTGAGGCGATTGGATCTAGTAAGCAGCCTGGACATTTAAAAAAAAAAAAAAAAAAAAAAAGGTTTAATCACACAACTATTTCATTTGTTACACAACAGCCTGAGTCAAACAGAGGAAAGTCACGTACTGCTGCAGCGATGGCAGGATGCCACAGTTCAGCACGTAGTCTCTGCACTCGGCGTTATCTCCAGCTATGTTCCCCAACGCCCACACAGCCTGAAACAAAGCAGTCATTACACACGCTGCATCACGCCCTGTATCCCAAAAACATCCAACTTATTCAGTAACTGATTTTGCTGGATTTTTTCCAAAGAAAATTGACATCTAATTTTTAATTTCTCGTTGTAGCTTCTTGGCCTCACCTGTTCCTGGACGTCCTCATAGTCGGAGTTCAGCAGCTCAATGAAAATGGGTACAGCCCCTGTTTCAATCACCACTTTAGTGTGCAGGAAAGTACCGGAGGCGATGTTTGTTAGTGCCCACGCTGCCTCAAACTGTTACAAAGAAAAGCAGTGATTTAAACTAACATCAGCCACTAACATCTGTACGTTCCTGCAAATTAAGCTAACAAAGAAATCAACGTGACAACATGTGACAATATCCTTGAAATATAACAAAAAACAAGAGGAAAAAAAAGAAAAAGGGAAAAAAGAAAAGAAAAAAGGGGAAAAAAGAAAAAGAAAAAAATAATAATTATAACATTACAAGTTTTGATTCACAACTTTTTGTCTTTATTAAATGTGTCACAGGGAACACCTTTACCTGAAGTGTGCAGTTTTCACTCCTCTTGAGGAACTCGACGAAGCGGTTCACGACACCGGAAGTGGAAATGACCTCGTCTATCGGGGGGTTCGGCTCTGCAGAAACCAGAAGCACAAAACTAACGTCTCATTCAACGGCCTCAGTGTCACAAATACCCAAGAGACTTAAAGGAAGGCAGCAGCACAGGAGAGAGGGAGAGGGGGAGGGAGAGAGAGAGATTTGTTTGGAGGTGGCAGCACACAGGAGAAGTGAAGAGAATAATTACTAAAATAAAAATCATTCTAATCAGTCAGGAATAATTCATGCAGATAATGTAAAATTAGAAATCAACAAAAGCATAACATGAATCTGAAAATGTGTGTGTGCTTAAGTGATTACACGCACTTTAATGCAATTTTATTTCATTTCCGATTATATAAAACTAGGAGAGATTTTTAGTTTGACTTTGAGCTTTGTTTTAACATGAACTGTTTTTTTTCCTGTAAACGGCAGGAGTTTGAGGATAGAACACTGACCTTTAGATAGCAATTTCCTGAATTTCTGTGTAGCAATTAGCTGCTGGTCTGGATCCTCAGAGAAGATCATCTCAATCATATCTGGAGTTATGACTCCATCCTTCAGGAATTCAAGCAGAAGATAAACATCAAAGTCACAACCACGTACCTTTACTTTTACTGACGAAACAAAACCATACATGAATCCAGGTTTGCACTTAGAAATACTCGCTCGAATTAATAAACTGAAAGACAGAACAGCAGAATAAGCTAAATGCCCCCCCCCCCNCCCCCCCCCCCCACACACACACACACACACACACATACACTTGCGACAGGTACGGTGGAGCTGATGTCGGGATCCTGGATTGGACACTCCAGCATGGATTCCTCATTGGAGGGAAGACAGACGTTCCTCCTCTTAAACAGCTGTGGGAACAGAGAGAAATGTAACCTCAGCTGTTCCACAAACACATCAAGACGCTCACGCACAGTTTGATGTCAGAGGCTTCTGCATCGTGTTTGATAACACTTGGTCGAAAACTATATCGTTAGGGAACAAATGTGCTCCAGGGCAGGGGCGGGTCTAGGGTTAGTGGAGATCCAGGGCTTAGCCCAGATTTTCACTGGAAAATTCAGACACGAGGTAGCTTTGGCTATTTTATATGTACCAAAGCTAAATATACATTTTGATACATCTGTTTAAGAAATATAATCATGTTACGTCTTTTAATAATATGCTTGTATATGAAGGTAAAAATCTTTTTTAATGAAAACGTTTACAAAGATCTAAACAATGGAGCTATATGGTGCTATACCATCTGTTCCGTCCACCAATTCGGTCCGACCAAGCCTTTCACAACACTGTGGTTCTGCCTTGGCTTTGAATTTGGGTAATTGCAAAAATGCCACAGAAAATTCAAAACACGCTATTAAAAAATATTCAGGGCTTTGTGGAAAACATCCAGGGCTTAAGCCCCATAAGCCCGCCTCTAGCCCCGCCCCTGCTCCAAGGTTTATGAAATTTTGGTGGTTTTATTTTGGCCTTGTTGCTTAGCCCATCAGTTTGGACAGCTTAAACTATCCTCGTCTGTGTTTTGTGTTCAGGGCTTCAAAAAATAGGAGCAGCAGAGCGTATAAGGCTGGTTTCACATGCTAAGCATTGAGCGCTGTGCTGATCTGGGCGTTACATTATTGTGATTCCTAATGTCGTGTCACACCACCCATGCTTTGATTCTCTGTTTTGACGTGGCGCTCAAAGTTCAACTAAACTCAACTTTACTTTTCCAACACTGATCTTTCCAACGAGCAACCAATCAGAGGACAGCTGTACATCACGTACGCAGAAGCTCCACAGCGACGGAGAAGCTCATAACTCTGTAGAGCAGTTTAGAACGGTGACTCAACATTCGCCGTTTTTTTTTTTTTTTTTTTTGCTTTTCTTCTCCAAATGAGAAGACAAGTCAGAGCCTTCTTTGTAGCGATGTCTACGTCACTACCCAATTTTGACCCAGAAACCCAATTTGGACCATGAATGTGCAAAGATCGCCCATGGTAACCGTCAACGTGTCATTAGCAACGAGCACTTCTTGTCAGCACCTGGTCGAGTGGCGCTGCTCAGACTCAGAGTGCTGGATGCTAAGCTCAGCAACACTCAACGCTGTGGCTTGTTAACACACAGGCTGTTTACCGTTCACCGTTTAGCTAAATGCTGCTTTGAGGAAGTGGGCGGGCTTTCTTATGACACTGCCACCAGATTGGCTAGTTTGTTCCAGTTCTGACACACTATTGGCTGTTTGTGGTGTCATTAACTTACTGTTAATGATGTACTTACAAGTATTATTTTCTATCGACTTTATATTGACATCCTCATTTTTACATAAAAGATTGTTTTATATCGCGATACGATTATATATCATTTATATCGTCCAGCCCCACTTGACACCCAATTTTTTTTGCCTTTGTGTGATTTTTTTTTTCAATAAATCCTCTTTATACATTCTCTTTTAGCCCTATCTGATACCTGTGTGCATACACCTTTCAGAACTGAAGCAACCTGCATGCACATGAGACAAATGGACTCAGAAATGAAATCAGACAGAAATAAAGCTTCTCAATGGCTTAGTAAAAACTGAAGCAGAGCACTTGCTACAGTAATGATGACTGCTTCTTCATCCGTGTGACACGTAGAAATGAATGTTTGTGTGAGATAGAAATGGCAAAGAAATTACAATCTGTGTGTTTAGACGACAGTTGCTTTGAGAGATATCTGGCATGTACCAGATTTAGTGCTACATGTAAATGTGTCCAAAAATGGGTTTGAGAAGATCCGATTCAATACGATTTGTTCCTGTTTACATACTGATATCCAATATGTATCATATGGAAGAAAAAACAAAAAGAAATGGATCATTTCTATCTGGCATTACAGACTCCTACAGCAGTTCACTTGTTCAGCTGATCAGCCTGTTCACTCTGGATGACCTTTCTGTTGACATGCATTCTCCAAAATGACCCACAATTTGTTGGCACTATAGATCTATGTTATAGTAATGACACACTGTCATTAATGTAATGAGGAAAATTAATACAAACAGTGTGAAAATACTATCAAGTAATCCACTTATTACCTGAATATAGGCAGGCTTTAAGGACACAAATTAGTTTTTAAAACATTTTCCATGACTCACATGATCTGACATACACATACACACACATATATAAATCAGATGTCAGATTGTGTGTGTGTGTTCCCAAACTATAAGTACTGGGTGACAAATAAAAAGTACTAATGGTGAAGCAGCAAATTTACAAATTCAAAACCAATGTGCCTGATGAGCAAAAACTTGTAACAAAGGAGTAAAATGTGCATATAAGATATCTTGCTAAATTCCTTATGTGCACATTTTGCACCAACTACTAATCTGATGAGGTGGCGTGCCACTACCAATTCATATTAACTGACTGTAGATTCTGTTATTTTCCCCGAATTGTCATTTACCTGCTCCTCTCTTTTCTGTTTGCGAAGCTGGATTCCTTCCTCTTCCCTCCTACGACGCATCTCCTGCGGATTTAATGCATTGTTCTTGTAGCTCTTCATTCTGTAGTTCTCTTTCACCGGACTAGCCATTTTATCTGATGAGAAAAAAATGAAGTGCAGTCAGCACAGGCATGTTGGTTCAGAAAAGCAAATCTGATCAAAGCTCGAGGCACATGGAAATCTATGCACACTCCATTAGCATGTATTTGGATAAACCAGAACTTGGTTTGACCATGACTGAAACAGTCTCTGAAATTACAGGTTGGCTGTGAAAGTTGAAAAATATTAATTATATCACCCTTAATGATCATAAATATGATGTAACACTAACAAACATACCAGCAATGCCGGCTAGTTTTGATACTACATAACTACTATACCTCTACACCAGGTGGATGATGCCTGTGATTCATTAATTCTGATTCCCCATTTCTCTTTTTCACACATATAATAAGTATTTCACAAATATGAAAGAGTTTAAAAAGCAGTGTAAATCTAGCCTGAGAAGTGTACACACCGTGTTTCTCATGCATTTTCTGTTTTCATAAAAAATAAATAAAAATGCTTCACAGATCTCAAGCAGGATTTTAAGCTTTGTAATCTCAGTTTTAATCTAATCCAGATCTTACATGTATAACTATGATGTTTATGATGATAAGATTAACTTTATTGATCCCACGAGGGGAAATTAATGATGAGATCTTATGAAAGATCTTATGTGATCTAAACAGAGGGGAAAAAAACGCAAATCACATATTTTTTTCCTAATTTTCCAAACTGAATATTGGTTTCTTAAATTCCCCCCCCCTCCCCTCCCCGCACGNCTCCCCTCCCCGCACGTCTTTGGGCTTGGCTGGACGTAACGTACGTCGCGAACGTACTTAACAAACTCGATAATCGAAGTCAGTAAAATACAGGATATTCAACCAGTTATTGTGTTTAGTAATTCCGCTTATAATGCATGAATGGAATGTGTTCAACATGAAATGCAGCTATGTTAACCCACGGAAGGCAGCTACGATTTTAAAATGCCATCTTAGCTAGCCTGTGTTGTTAGTGCCGGGATGTACCTTACAGTGGCGGACTGATTTGACGTCGTCGACCTAAAAATAAAATAAAATGCTGGTTGTTGAATAATTTGATTACCTAGATGCACAGTCGAGTCTGGTGTATCGTTCTCTCTGTCCAAAAGAGCAGAATGTAGCTATCCGGACTAGCCTATTTAGTTCTAAAACTAGCTAAACAGTTAGCTTTTAGCTAACGGTTTCATGTGTCCGACTTCTCAGAACTATAACGAACAATAATAAAATCAGTTAACAAGCCGATATATCTCTATATTCATACCAACCGCAGACCTAATGTACATGCAAAACCATTTGTTTATTACTTACAACCTCTGATTCTCTCCCTGGGATAGTGAGAAAATATGGCGTCCGATCGCAG
The DNA here is from genome assembly GCA_014773175.1 of Lucifuga dentata. Lineage (NCBI taxonomy): Eukaryota > Metazoa > Chordata > Actinopteri > Ophidiiformes > Bythitidae > Lucifuga > Lucifuga dentata. The sequence goes on along the minus strand of VXCM01009434.1, from coordinate 2,136 downwards.
TTTTCCCACAATGCCCCGCGCGTCAACAACACGTTACGTCACTTCCGCCATCGGGCAGCCAGGAAGGTTTGAGATTTTTTTTTTTTTCCCCAAACTTTATTTCAACGTAAAGAAATTACAATCGTCATTCTTCAACAACTTAGCCTTAACACATTTCAAATCTAACAGTTCTACATAAGTATATATAACACGGGGATAAAAATAAGAAAAGAATGCATAAAGATAAAAAAAAAAAANAAAAAAAAAAAAAAGAAAAGTAAATAAATAAATACATGAAATAAAAATAAATTAATAAGTGGTTACCAGAGACCAAAGATTTCATGTAGAAAGATTCACTGCTTTCCATGAAGTCTATAAGGGTATAAGACAAAAATTTTAGACATTTCATAGTTGTTGTTGTTTTTCTGATGTCTTGACGGAGACAAAATATATGTCCATGTCCGTGAGAAAGACTTTCAAGATTGGCTTTTTCTTAAGATATCTCGTCTTATGTAGAAAACAATTTTCCGAGTGTAATGTATAGATTTACTATGAACTGAAATTTGGGGTTTTTCCGTGAACAATAAAAGAGAATATCCACATCTTCAATGTAGACACTGACATCAAGTTTTTCAGACAGATATTCCTCCACATCTTTCCAGACTTTCTCAGTGTATGGACATCTTATGAATAATAAGACTCAGTCTCCACTTCACAAAAATTACACTCCTTTTTGACATCAGGACAGTACTTAGAGATGACTTCACTGCATGGATAATATCTATGTTTGACATTGAAAGATACTTCTTTTACTTTGTTAGTGAGGAGGAAACAGTTTGAAACAGGTCTGAGATGGAAATCAAACACGGTACATGCTGTGACGCTATTATTTTTGGCGTGACACTTGATAACAGAGATGTTGAACTCTTAATCAACTGTATTTTAATTTTGGGAAAATTGAAGACAACTCCAAACTTCTTCATGTTCCACAAACAACTTTTTTTTTTCTTTACTTCTTTAAACTGTATGAAAAGGAAAAAGGCAGTGACACTCCATCCATCCATCCATTTTCTGTACCCGTTTGTCCTGTTAAGGGTCACGGGGGGCTGGAGCCTATCCCAGCAGTCATAGGGCGAGAGGCGGGGTTCACCTGGACAGGTCGCCAGTCCATCGCTTGGCACAGTGACACTTCTTCAGCTATATTTATGAAGACCTCTAAGTTATTTTATTATTTTATATATACACATAGATTTTTCTCTTCTAGCTTCCTGCCATTATTTCAGGGTCTGATGTGTGCTCTGAATGTTGATTTTGCTCTTTAAACTAATATATGTGCCTTACTGTTTGTAAATATTTGTTAGATAAATACATTTCTGGAACAAAAAAATTCAAACATCCTTTTGCTGGATCCCAGCGCATGAGGGCGTTAGAGGGAATGAAACTGCAGACAAAAATCCTAAACAAGCCTTACATTTGGGAGCTACAGTATAATACCTGTGCCTTAAGGAAAAGGAGAAAGTAAAGCCTTAATAAAAAAGAAAGGAATTAGAGGTGGGTGAATAAATGGAACAAAGACAGAAATGGAAGGAGATAGTATAAAGTACAAAAATCACAATTAAAAACTTTAAAGAAAGAAATAGAAGGGAAGAATTAATTATATCAAGACTTAGATTGGCAGAGAGTTGAATAGCACACTTTTTTTTTAGTAGGGAAAAGAAATAGTGATAAATGTGTACACTGTAACCAGGAATTAAATATTAAACATATTTTATTAAATTCTACACAATATAACAGAGAAAGAGAACTTATATAATAGCGTAATAGGTGCAGGGAGGAACTGGGATCTGGGAGGGTTATTGGGGACAAAGAGGAAAGGGGTGAATGAGGTCAGGAGAGCCCGCTATACTTTAATTTTAATACTATAAGTTTATTTTTGTTTTTTGGCTTAGAAGAAGAATATAAATAGCAGGTTTCAAGGTGATGCTATACACTCTGGTAAAGTAGGTGGCGGTATGCACCTTTACGAAGTTTGCGATTCCCCCAAAAATTTACAGAAGAAGAAGAAGAAGAAGCAGAATTATTATTATTATTATTTAACATTCAGGTTAGCAAAAGAATTTCAAACAGCTTATCAGTATACACAGGTGAAATGGTAGC